>JAPYYV010019224.1:0-10671 GCA_030522625.1 Copidosoma aretas
ATTATCGTAAATTACAGCTTATCAAAAAGTACTTCCAGTCTGCTAAATGGTTCGGCTGGTATACTTATAACGTTTATAGTCGTAACCTTGATTATTTTTCATTGATAGTTACTTCAATAAATGCCATTCACAGAATCTCATTACTGTTGTAATTTCTTGATCAAAGTCATATATCATTAGGTTTTATAAAGTATCAGTCTTATATTGTCACCCATTAACATATCTAGCATGTATTTTATGTATGTAAGCATTAACCCAAAGCAAAATCACTGACGATCTGTTTCTTTAGAATTATAGTATTATCAGAGTCATTCAATGCAAGAAATATCTATTATAATACCGTTTGTAAATTATTTTACTATAAAAGAGAACACTTCATATATATGAAAGTTCCATGACAAGTTTATTTGTACTAATGATAATCCCTTAGCTTAAAAAAAGTAAACGAGACCTCATTTTATTAAAACAATCCAACGAAGCTGAAAAATAGATTTTCTCAAGTGTCATAATTTTTTTTTCAATGGATTATAAAGAATCTCCATTAACAATTTACACTTTGTTGATGTAAAAATTTTGTTTGTTTTGAAAAAGTCATCGATCGTAGTAACAAATGGATGAACGATATTGAATTGATAAGTAGAGATTTTACCGAAAAAATCACCGTTTACTAAAGAATTACAGAAATTTAATGATCTTTTTATCCTTCTTCATGATGTTTTTCTATAATTCTAGGCATTTTGCTAAAAAATTTGCAAGAGATTTCAATCTGTTGAAGTATCGTAATAATATGAAAGCATATTTTCCCGAAAATGCCAAAGATTTATGAAAACTAAGATTATTAAATTTATTCACCTAAATTGTTAGTAACAAAAACAGTAGCCACAGATAAAGTTTGGACGCATGTTTAGCAAATAAGAATACCTAAGAATAACGTTGTTTAGTAGCTGGTGAATTGTCTTGGATGAGCAGATTTTGACAATGTGGTAAAAATTGCCTGATTATACGACTTAAAAAAATTATAACTTTATTCAGAAGCATTTTACAAAGAAATCACAAGATACATTTTCTTCTTGAAATAGGTCATATTATCGTAAAAAAAATATTCTGAAATTAAATTGATAAATTTTGAAAATTGTTTAAACGATTGCGTTATGAACAAATTCTATTACTCCAAGACACTTTTAACCTAATTATTCCGATCCTACACAAAAAGATACCTAAGAAAAACCTTGGTTTGTCTTTAGGCCTCTAGTTGTATGAGAAATCATGCTCAGCTCCCGAAATAATTGACCTTATTTGTTGTTATTACAAAATTTGTAGGTTAGGATCATGATCCCTTAAAATCTCTATAGTTTTTCTATAAGCCCTATCACATAAGCTTTATTTAAAAAAAAAAATTGATAAAATCGGATCACTCAGTCGTGAGTTATTTTATTTCGTAAGGATTTTGCCATTTCCGTACATAGTGGGGTGGTTATCACATAATCCCAAAAAAATCAGTAGATTGTTCATCACACGCTGTACGATCCGAACAGTTATGATAATTTTTGATTGATCATTGTTAATCAGCTGTGATTGATTTCAGATTTAATTCATCCATTAATTATTTTACATTTTCGTGTATTAGACAGACACAAACAGAATAGGTGCCACTGGCTCCTGTCAATGTACAGTGTTTCGGTCGTAAACTTGCAAATTTTGGTAAACTACACTATTGTTGGATAAATAATTGGAAATTATGTGTGTAATTCTTTTAAGTTATTCAAAATTGGGCAATTTCGAATCTGTATTCTTCGTCCATTTACTTTTACAGAGATTTACCCTTTTTTCCCTGGCTGTATTCATCAGATTAGTATAAGTCAATTATAGTATTAATATTATTTGCTTCTACAGCTGGATGGCTTGTGGGATTTTGATCGCCTAATATGCCTTTATCTTTGTCAATATTATTTGCAACAGTTATCATATGGCGAGAGCTATAGCAAAATGTAACTGAATTTTTTGGTAAGATTTATAAAAATCAATAGTAAAATATGTCCAAAAACTATTTTTTCCGATTTGTTACACATAATTATTGATGCAGATTTAGTTTACATAGTTTAACCCGAAAATTCGCAGTGTTTATAATAAATTTATTCATTTTCACAGTGTTTCCTGATTGCAATGAGCGAAAGATTTACTCTTTTAAGACTAATAATTGGATGTCAATACGTTAAGTCAATTTTTAAGGAACAAAAACATTATTACTAGTCCGATATATAAACATAAATATTTATAATTAACAGGCTTTGCATATCAACTTATTATTATTTTCTTTGCTTATTGGAATGTATATTTCATTGATGCATAACATACTCAACATATTTTTTTTGTTTAATATTATGATGGCTCGGAAAAATATATTTCTTAACTAAAATATTTTTCTACTGACGGAGATAGATTGTTAATGAGGAATCAATTTTTTTTAAATAAATTAAATCATGATACTCTTTAAGAGAGTACGGGGATATTTAATTTAGGTTTAACTTCTATTTTCTATACAGTTAGTATACAATACATTTTCGGAGTTAAGGTAGTACTAGCGATACTGGAATGACGGTTTCAATTTTGATGAAATTTGGCTCACTTATGGATATTGTTTAAAAATGACTCAGCTTAAATTTTGTGAACTTTTACAGCATAGGAAAAAAGTTTAAAACGTTTGAATTTTCATGGGTTTAACATAGGACCTTATGGGAAATATCAGTCCAATTGAATCAGCACAGAAATGACGATTTCGATTTTAATTTATATTGGTATATTGGAAACTAAAGACATAAGTGTATTCTGCTCACTTCAAAATTTTGATTTAAAGATTATAAAATAAGAAAAAAATTAATATTAGACCAAGTAGATGCTTTTTCCATACATATAGGTATATTCATTCATAGCCTTGACAGCTAAAAATATGAGGTTAAGAGACTTAGCGCTTATTTGACTACTGCAGTATCGCTAATAGTAACTTCAATCATTATGTGCATACTTTATCCAGCACGCTTATAAAAAAATAGGCATGTCATTTATAAACTTATGACTAACATTTATCGTGTACAAATTTTAATTTTTTCTTTTTTTTTACACGAAAAATATTGTTAACTGGTGATTTTTAGCTATAATTGTTATCATTTACAAATTCAGTTATAATTTCTTGTCCGTAAGAGGCATGCCCATAGATATGGAATTTTCTTTCTCTACGGTTCAAAATAAAGGAATTTCCACAGTTTTTAAAATTATTCACAGACACTTATTCCACAAAGTAATAAGAATAATGAAAGCAAATAATTGATTGTAAGACTTGTGAAGAAGCTTGAAAAGCTTTATTTTAATTGTATAATCATATTTGTTATACATCTCTTACTTGAGAAAAAGTGGAGATCATCAGATTCATCCCACTTAATATATCTCTACTCATAAAAATCAATTCTCGCAATAAAGACAGGCAATGTCGTTAAGTAGCACACAAATGAAAAGTGATGTAATACAGCTTATGCATCACAAATAGTACGTAATTATTCAGCTCTGAAAATGTATATTATTTTCCTTGTGTCAAAAACGGAATTTAAACTTTAACCACATATATCTTTGTACGCTTTTAAAGTATATTATGTCCTAATCTTATTCTCAGAAATTTCTTTTAATAATTTTTGTTGAATGCAGGGTTAAAGAAATACTTTAAAAAATGTAATTTTTCGAGATATGATACATCTAACCAAAAATTTGCTGTCTATTATGAATCAATGATATGTCTCTTAAAATAGGCAAAACAAAAATATGATTAAGTCAATTTAGAATGAAAGAAATCAAATTATAATAATCTGTGGCTTAAACCTGGTACCTTTGGATCCAAAAGCAAGTGTCTCAAACTAAGCTAGACTAATACTGGTTGGCTGTTATTGAAAAGATCTATGCACTCATCGACTTTCCAGTATCCTCCAGCTATTTTACTAAAATTACTAAGCTTGAAGTCAAAAGATAGCCTTATTATAATGTTTTTGTCCATTGAACATTTATTTAACGCAGTACCATGTTGTTTGAAATTTTGGCCTCCGCAAGATTTTACGAGTTGTATTGCCGGAACGGCCTTCTGTCGAGATAAATAAGTTAAGCATAAAATGAACACTATAGCTTTCACTTTAAAATATTTTGAATAGAAATATAGCAAAACCGAATGGATACCATCAATAGTGTGTGCACGTGCGGAGCACTTCTCGTTCGCTCAGAGGTAGCGGCGCGAGAGAGTGAAAACGCAAGCTCACAACGACGCAGCAAACTTGAAACTGCTAGGCTGAAGAAACCTTCCTACTCCTACTTAGCCAAAACGGCTGCCGCCAAGTACGCACAAGCTACCTTAGTCTCGTCGCTGAAATTAATTACATATTGTATACTGTGACGTACGGTAGCTATAGGCTCTTGTAACTTCGCACCCTAAGCTCGGTGCCTGCGCGCACAAGCAGAACAACCCGTAGTAAAAAGTAATTTTTTTACGTTTTTGTTGTTGGAAAACACCCATAGTGCAGTGCGTTGAAAATAAAAAGAATTAACGTGAGTGAAACAAACTGTCAATAGCGGGCGCGTGACTAGTGATTGGTAGAAAACAGTGAAAAGAGGATACACGTGACAAGTGATTTCTGAAACTAGCAGCGAATAGCGGACGACCGTGGTGATTAATTGGAGGTGCTAACGGCATCGCATACATCCAGGAGGAAAACAGCGCTAGGAAGTCGAACGGGGGAGAACAAGGAGACGGGACTACGCCACGCTACGCACCATTGGAAAGAAATGTTTTTAATATAAGGGACCAATGTGGCCACCGGGATGCTGATTATAGTCCTGATCGTGGCAGCAGTCTAGGCAAGGTAGAAAAACAAAATTAATAATAATAACAATAAATAAAGAAAAAGTTACGTAAAAGGACAAAGGATAAGGAAAAGGGAGAAAATCTGGCTCCAGTTTTTGTAAATTGTGTAAATTGTGTAAATTGTCTCCCCATCGAGGTAAAGCATAAAGTAAATAAGTAAAAAAAAAAAATGCAGGGAGAAAATAATTTAATCGAGGAAGTTACGGCAATGGAGGGCAGAAGGTGGAAAAATGCGGAAGTCATAACGGACGAAAAAGTATGGCTAAAATTATGTCATGACCCCGAGGTGGTAAAAGAATTAGGTAAGGAAAATCGAAAGACCAGAGACTTGGTAGCAAATATCCTCAGAGGCATGAAAACAGTCATGCTGAAGGACAAAAGTAAAAAGAAAAAAAGTTGATGGTTAAATATTACAAGACGACGGGGCCTCGGAATCATATGTAGAGTCACAATGTGTTTACGAGAGTGGAAAGGAAGGGGATGCCTCAGATGCGGGAGATGCTTCTGGGACCGCAGAGAGATGGTGGCATAGCACAATAAGAAGGGACTCGGAGTTACCGCGGAAGTAATCAGAAAGGGAAGGGTAAGAATGTGGGAGGGAAGTGCACAGCAGAGATAGAAGAAAAACTATGCTGCTGCGGGGGCTGACGGGCTTCGAGGAAGATCAAAGAAGAAGGGAGTGGCCAAGGAGTATGCAAATCTGACAGCATAGATATACGGAGCGCGAACGCTAAAGAGAGATTTTGGACGGGGTAACGAACCTAGGTGCCAGAAAATTCAGATTGCCACAGAGACATGAACTTCGCGAAAAGAGGTGTACGGACTACCAGGGGAATGGAAAAGGGAAAGGTACTATTTTATTGAGGAGTCAAGTGAAATAATACCGACGATACCAATTATTTACAGGGAATCCATTTATTTTCACAGCATTCACCAGGGTAGTAAGGGCAATAGCCCGGAAGGTGGACAAAAAAGACGTCCTTTACTTTCTTGCAACCTTGTCGAGAAGGTCGTGCAGCGGTTCATTTAAGCGACAGGATGACTCAATACGAATCGATACAAAAGTTGCTCGAGGAAATCACGGAAATATATGGGGCCATTAACAGCGCAGAAACAGCGATGGCAAAAATTCGAACGGAACAACAAATGGACGGCGAGATGGTAGGGCAGTACTCGGATAGATTACAAGGGTTATTCAATAGGGCAATGGGACTGTAGAATGCAGACCCAGAAATTTTAGAAGCATTGCGGCGAGTACTAAAAATGAACATACAGAAAGAGGTAATTACACAGTATATATCAGGATTGAATCCCCTTATAATCACGAAGTTTCGCAGTATAGGCCAGCGACGCTAACCAAAGCTATCACAATAGCATTAAAATTCGAGGACATGGTGAGTATGAAGCCACCTCGGTCAAGTATAGATAAAAATGCAAGAAGAGAGAGTGAGCCCAGAAGATGCGGATACTGTAGCAAAAATGAGCACGTAGTAGAAGAATGTCGCTCATTGTGGTACGATATAGAAAACGGGTGGCTTGTAAAAAAGGTCGTGGCGAGGTAACCAGAGGAACTTAAAAATAAGTGGCACTAAAATGAAAGTGACGGAAGGGACGGAAGAAAAACATATGCCCCAATGGCAACCGGAAAATATAACAACAGGGGCTACATAAGTGAAAATCTGGGCGGAAACGGATCCAGGGATTATAGGCTTAGCAGTAAAGCTCGTGGAATGGATTATCCAAAAAACAATTATAATTACTGCAAATATGGGAAGGATTTTGAAAGGGGATATGCTTATCGAAAAAATAACAACAACGGATATAACAACAGTATAATAGTAGAAGTAACATCCCAAGTAGTTACAACTGGAAAAATAATAAGCGTTACGAACCAGAGTGCACAAAAAGTGAACAGGAGACAAGGGCGGCTCAACCAAGACAAGATGGGTTACCTCGTACACGGGGGCCAAATTTTTCGAACGATGCTTGGAGTACTCCCCCAACATCGAGCATCAGGAAAAATCGGCAATATATGGTAGTAGGAAGCAAGAAATAGTTGATGAATATAGAATCAAAGAACATCAGAAAATGGGCGCGAAAGAGAAAAAACTCATTCAGTTGGAGGGATGGGAAAAGGGGAAAAGCAAGCATGAAATCACGGCTTATGAGCAACTCAATACAAATGCGCAGGCAATAAAGAAAGATAATAAGAAGTCGGCAGAAAAGGATAAAACGAAGGATGTACCTACGGTGCTAATAAACTATGCAGCGGTGGGGCGCAGACCGCCGACAGAAATACTAGAGAGTGCTGATGCCCGACAGAAAAAATCGGTCTTTTATGCAGATATCTCACTGCTCAAGGATAATTATATAAAAGAAAATGCGTTAATAAATGAAAACGTAAAGGTAAAAATATCTGGACTAACTCATCGAGAACGTAAGAGAAAGAGCACGGTAGATGCAATGATCTACGGAATGAAGTGCACCTTCCATTTAGCCCCGCAGGATTTTCCGATTGAATTAGATAATAACCTATGGTAGGACATGTTTAAAAAGCATAATGGTGAAATTAGTGCAAAAAAAAATAAATTAGACCTAGGTGGTGTTAAAATACCTCTAAACACGGCAGAATATTTCAAGAAAGCAGTGAGATCCAGACAGGCTATTTATTCGAGGGTCAAGAAAGAATATAAAAATATATAAGATGAATAAATACCAACTCAAAACAAAGGAGAATACGTACATTTTGGAAACTTCTATGGCACTAATGCAGAGGCTAAAATATTTGCGGAATGTGTGAACTTTTCAAATAAAGCAAGGAAGGTTACAGTACCGGAGGTTGACCTTCCGAAACTCATCCGCCGGATAAGCGCCGCCGAGGTACGAGCGTTTCGGTACACGCCTCGTTTCTCTCGTTTTTGCACTTCCCCGCGAGTACGACTCTCGGCTCCTCGTTTCTCTCGTTTTTGCACTTCCCCGCGAGTACGACTCTCGGCTCGTGGCTTTGTTTAATCCGGCGTTTACATGATCCCCCGTTTTTTCCTGCTCGCCCTTGCTTCGTTCCCTTTTTTTTTTTTTTTTTTTTCTTTCACTTTGGGAGTTTGGTAATTCGGGATTACGTTTAACTTTCTCGCGTTCCACAGGTATGATATTGCACCTCGTCGTAATCCGTAGTGTCATCACCACTATGTCCTTTTATAGTATTATTCGGCAGATCATTGCCGTTCTCCTCTTTATCTTTTGCCATTTCGACAATCTTATCGTCCATCTAATTGCCAGGTATCTTCGATTTTTCTGGCTCCGCTACTGAACTTGGCTCATCCGATAGTTCCGGTGGTGTGGCGGAAGATAGCGTTTTTTTGGAACTTGTTTCTCCCTTGATTCAAAATCCAATTCCTCGCTCGTCTCGTGATCGGTATTGTTCTATTCCGTTGTTATTTTCCTGATCTCCTCTTTTATTGTCTGCCTCGTATTTAAAAACCTGTTTTTCTTACTTTTTCTCAGTGTTGTTCTTCTTGCATCCCAAACTACTATACTATCCTCATCCGTACTTTCATACAACTTGTTTATTAGCTTATAGTGTTTTTGCCCGTTTTGCAGAGCACTTTATAATCTTCTGGCTAATACAACGTGTACTCATATTCTGCTCCTTCAACCCCCGTGTAATGTTGATACATTAGCGGTCCATCCCTATATATATATATATATATATATATAGTGCACACATGTGTTCTTTTTGAATTCCTGGGAAAAAAACAAAAATACACTCCTGATCTCCTGACTTGTAGTTTTGTCTTAAAATTTGCCTAGTGTTTTCTGGATCGGTGCAGTCATCAACATGTTTTGAATGCAGCAAGAATTGTCTTAACAGTTTTGCTGTCGAATAAAAATCAACAATATCATGAGGCTGTAAAACAGGGAGTCCTGTGATTATTAAGTCATATAAAAATATTGCTGTTAGTCGGAATCTAACACCCGAATCTCCCGTGCGTAGAGCTTTTATTCTATGTAAAATTCTTTACTCACTAATAGTTAACAATCAATGAACATTTAAACATTTAGCAACGCTATATATACAAAGGTATTTTTTGCTACATGGTTTGTTTACATTGTTAGGACGTACATGTACACACAGGTGTAAATAAATAAATGAATAAAAACATAGTAATTCTTATGTTGTGGGAAGACTAGTTAGAAAAACCTACTTTCAAAAGTCAGGTGCGTAGAGCTAATACGTTAACAACTTGACCAAGCCCAGTATCTCTACATGCCCTATATCAAACGTTTACTTTAGTTATCGCATATAGTTTATGAAGGATATTAAATGTGATAACTTAACATAAACTATTTATGAACGCGGACAGTAACTTCATTATCTCAACTCTACGTTAGATTTCCATAGATTTAAAACCGTTCACTTCCAACTTCAATTTTACGATAACATTTTTAAGATAATATCAGTTTTCCAAAAATACGGTAACTTTACTATGTCCTTTTTAAGATTTAGCATAGTTAACTTCTTTAAGTCCTCTAAACGGTAACATTTATGGATTTACATAAGTATACGCAAAACACGACACCCTCCCAGTATCTACTGTTAAGTTATCGCGCAGTTATTGCTACACTTTAGCTTGCCTTTATAGTTTCTAAGTTATCTTTAGTAAACTAAAAATAAGATATCTTTACGATGTATATTTTAGATTGTAGCAAGTTAACTTGAACAATCTAGTTTTAAGATCCCATTTTTAAGATACCTGCAGTTAACCTACACTATGCATCTTAGAGTTATCATATAAAAGATATCTTATTCTTCTTATCTTACAGAAATCATAAAAATATCTTTTCCGAATAACTTTGAGCTAACTTGTTAAGCTAAATTAAGATTTCTATAAGTTAGTTTTAGCTGCCAGGGAAAAATCACCTAATCATACGCATAAAGTATGCAGTTCTATAAATCAACGTATGTGACGTAAAATAAATAGTTCTACAAGAATTGCATGTGTCACTTATAAACAAAAGAATTTGACAAATCTTAAACGCAGAGTAAGTCAGTTCATAAACTCAGCAATAGTATTAGGAAAAAACGGAACGACCCAGATTAAGATTCAGTATACAAATTATTTAGGATATTTCTACAATTAAATTGAAGCCGCTTAGTGTCGCGCGACACCTCTTTAATCTGAACGTTTATATCGAGTGTCGCCTGACACACGATTGTCCCGTCATTCTTAATACGTCCACAGTAATCTTAAACACTGTCAGAGTTTTTAGACGTAATATATCTCCCAAAAGTCTTTCCTTATTACATATATTACATACGTATTATAATGTATCATACGTGCAATACGTATATGTGTAATACATACCTTACATTAAAAAAGCTAAGGGTATTGGCGTAGGTCGGGTTTTATGTATTATCTAGAAGTTTTCCTTCACAGAACTATTTAATTTAAAAATTACTATTGTAAGCGTTTTAGAGGTTCTTCAAGGTTCAGTTTGAAGATATAAGGTTGCCAATACAGAAATAACAACTCGTAGAAAAATCTTTAAGAGTCTCGTGGATAAGGATGCATTTTGTCTGCCATCTCATACATCAACCTATACTGCTGATTCACGACCTTTATTTCTTCACCCTTTTAGCCCCTAGAGCGTTTTTCAACCTTTAACCCATGGGACTACTTAAGGGAGTTCCCTCCCGAAATGAAAATAATCAGATTTTGATGAAATTTGACAAATATGTTCTTTAATGTCGTACCAAACGACTGGTAAAGTCT
>JAPYYV010019226.1:0-13554 GCA_030522625.1 Copidosoma aretas
GCAGGCTAGACATGTATAAACAGTATTGTAATAAATATACAGTTCACAATTCCAAGTCTTTATCATTTCCGGCTCCCGTATCCATACCAATATACTACACTCTTTTATGCTACTGTTGTCATGTTACCTTAATAAACTTGCTAGGTGGCTTTAAAAAAATCAATCTGAAGAGTACATCATAACATTCTGAGCTGATTCCAAACATTCTGTATTTTAATAAGCAAACTGAAATTTTCTCTTTCACTATCTTCATTTAAAAGCATCATTCAAAGGCAGTGAATGCTGTGTGTTGCTACGGTATTTATTTGACGTCTCCAAAACGCTAGATTGCCTTTAAAAAATTTAATGACCACCCGTATTCAAACGCATGATTTCTAATGTGATTCCATTTAATAAATCGGACCTGTAATCCTGTATACCTCTTTTACGGAACATATACGAATCAAATTGATACACAGTATCTGTCAGTCTTGCCTCGGGATGTGTTGGACAATAAACAAATAAAAAATATCGACAACACAATCAATTCTCTTTACAATGTACGTTAAGGAAATATATTAATTTAAGACTATTAACCTCAAATAAAAACAACTAACAAAAAATGTAGCAGACAGTTTTGCTGTATGTTCGAGAGAGTATATATATGTCAAAATCCACACTAAAAAAACCGTTTTTGGGCTATCAAAACCAAAAGGAGGAAAACCACCATGCGTTGGAAACTACGCGTATTTTGCTAGGGTTATCAGCTCTTCTTACTGCATGGTGCGACGAGTAAATACTAGGGGCGCTTATCTCATGCAATGGAACGGGCTACATGTGCTGCAAGTCAAGGTACTCTTGCATAACATCCTGATAAGCCCTCGCAAGCTCAGGTAGTGTAACGTTGTAAAACCGCAGCGGCCGTTTTATCCGTTTCTGCTGCGCCCTCACCGAAACTCCAGGCTTCCGGGTATACGCTCAACGGAGCTGGTGACTCTTCTCCCCCACCTTTGAATTTATTTTTACAGAGCCAGAGTCAAGGAGGAGAAGGACGCAGCCGAGGACCCGCGCACTGGTAGCACGGCAGCAGCAGGCTGCGTAGGAAGAGTGAGAGAGAAACGATGTACGTGCGAAGCTCTGTTCACGCAATGGCGGTTGCGTTGCGGTATTTGTGAGAAAGAGAGGGAGAGAGAAGCGCCACCGGTCGCAGCAGCGGCGCGCACGCCGCGCCGAGCAGCGCGCGCGAGTCAAGGCGCGAGTTTAGTTTTTCGCAAGCCTTGCAGCGAAGCGCACGCAAGTTGTCGCCGGGACTTTGCCGCACAATTTCTCGCGTTTCTCGGAGGTGTCGGGTTTGCGAGGGACGAGTTACTGAGGGTGTGTGAACGTACGAGATAGGGACGAGGAGGGAGAGAAGTTGTTATCGGAAGGAAGCGTTGAGGAAGTGCGGGAGAGAGAAATTTCGAGAGAGTACGGAGAGAAGTGTGTGTGCGCGAGTGAGAGGAAAGGAGAGGCCTTACCGAGCGGAGACGCTGCTGCCAAGCTGCCGAGCTGCCGCGCTGCCCTGCTGCTGCGCTGCCATGTTGCTGCGCTGCCGCGTGTCGGCCCACCCGGACGCTGCCAGGACGGGAGACGTACGAGCTGAGGGAGAGGGAGAGAGAGAGCCTGCACCGCCAGCCTTCGTCGTCGGCCCGCCTTCCAGACCTTACCGCTGCTGTCAACGCGAGTCAAGGTAACGTGGCCCCTTTCCTTGTGTGCGAGGGCGCGCCGCGCCGTTCGAGGCCGCGAGCGCCGACGGGACAGAGTTAGGATGAGGGGGACGTAGCTAGGGTGCGGAGCCATTGAGAGCAACGGAGGAGAGAGTAGGAAAGACGAGACGGACGCGCGACACGAGGGCCGCGAGTGCAGAGTGAGAGAGCAGGGAAGACATTTAGGCCGGAGGGGGATCGAGAGAGGGAGAGAGGCCGAGACAGACGGACGACCGACTAAGACGTGGACCGCGGGTACCGCAGCGACGGGGTGCGAGCGGGTGCGTGAACCGCACGGACGAGCGCGCGCTCGCGTTCTCTGCTACGCGGGGCGGAGATGCTGAAGCGCGGCGGCCTTGGGAGCCATCTTCTGTAAATGCCACAATAAACTAAAATCAAACCCATACCCGCCTGTGTTGAGCGTAGTTATTTTCCGAGCGTCATTTCTCCCATTTACCCCCTTTAGAACGGGAGGAAATCTTGCGCAAACTCCCTTTTCAGGTAAGAAGACCATCAGCGGAGGGACACAGACGAAGGAGACGAACGAGCTACCAGATAGGTAAAATCATAACCTGCGTTTGCCCTCCTTTTCTTTCAGGTGCAGGTGCAGTGTGACAGTTGGCATTTAAGCTTTCTTTTAGAACGAAGCAAGCAAGCAACTGCGATATCATGCGAGCTAGTAAATATCGGAATCTTTTTCATAGGCAACTGAACGACAAAGAAGCATCAGCCGGAGAAACGACCGACCCGGCGTCTAGTCACAAAACTCACTCGTACGTACCTTACCGTATCCCGTCCCACTGGATTCCTCTCCTTTGGGAGGTCTACCGCAGATAGTTGGTGCGGGAAAAACCAACTATTCCTGTAAAGGTAACAAAAAAGGGGGAAACTATCCTACACAAAATAAAAAACTCGAACTTAACCAAATAATCTTCGCTGGTGTCCAGCACCGTTTATTTGGCCAAAATTGCACTGCACTAACACTATAAGCTGTATGTATACATACATACATACATATATATATATATATATATATATATATATTTAGGTGAATAAAAGCCTTGGTGTCGGTCTCCTCTCGTGGTCCAGCCTGGGTACTCGGTCTCACATATCCGATACTTCGATCATCGCCTGATGGATTTATCTCTGATTCCTATAACATTCATACCCATACACTAGCGTTCTCTCTATTGACTATTATATCCTTCTGTTTGTTCCCTATTCGCTTGAAATTAGCTTGGTAATTTTATGGCCGTCCAGCCTGGTCTAATTACCCACGCCCGCCGTCCAACGAAACGAGGCACAGCCCACACCAAGGTTCGTTCGTGCGCGTTCAAAATGGCTGCCACCATCTTCACTGTCTCGTGGCTACACTACTGCCATGCTCTGCCCCGGCTCCCGCGACGTATACCTGCTATGCCTCTCTTGCCCTGCCTCACTTCTCTACACTATCCCTACCTTATACGCCGATACACTCACGCTTGTACGCACTCAACAAGACACTCTCGTTTCCCTAATATTACCGATCTAAAAATCCACTCAAGCACAAACGAAAACAAACCGTGTCGACACAGAAGATTTTGCCATGCACTAGTACTTACGCCGCACGCCTACACTCTCGGTCCTGTCTTTCCGGTCGTACTGTCCTGTGACTCGGTCTCTCTGCTGGGTCGGTACCCCACATCCGCTTCACTGCAGTCGGTCCCGGTCGTGCCCACGAGTCTTTACTACGACAACGTCCTGACTGCCGCAGCGCTGTCCGGTGCGCATGCCTTCGCGAGACTCGTTGTCAAACAAGCTTCCACCTGTTCTCGCGTCCGATTCGCTACAGGTCCCACCCGAACACTACACCGTATTTTTGACGCAGGCCTTCGACTCCAAGAGTACCTCCGATATTGCCCGGACTGACTTGCAATAACACTACTCGTCGCACCCACGCATCCGTCCCAGACGTTCCTGGACAATCCCTTGGTTCCACCGGCTGCTCTCGTTTCCCTTTCTCTCTCTATCTCTCTCTCTCCCTCTACTCACTCGGCTCCGTCAACACAACCGATCTCGCTCGCGACTCGATAACTACTATTCTCTCTCTTGCTCCAGCCGTTGCTCGTGCTCTCGAACCGACTCGCTCGTACCGTGCTTTCTCTACGTTCGTATCGGCGTGCACCGGCATCCCATATAAATCACGCACACACGTGCGTACACACGCATCCATACCTACATATACTACAGGCATACGGTTATAGCTGGTGCTGCTGTAGTTTGGCCGTCGCTGCAGGCGTTCTCTCCCTTATACACTTCAGTACGTCTGTGGTACAGGAAACAAACGTCGTATGCCACGCGTTATTTATACATTTAGTTCAATCTATTTTAATCGCGGTGACCACCGATGATTCGGGGAGAGGCCGTATGGTGACGTTGACGTATGAAGAAGATACCACGTCACAACCCCCACCCCCCCCCTAGGCCAGACATTTTCCTGAATGTCTCAGGCCACCCATCATATCATCAGCGCTCGCCCAATAGTAAGAGTCTATATTTGTGAAAGAACTTACTGGAGTAGGGTCCCCTCCACTCCGTGATAAACTCAGCTTCCGACGGGTAAGTTAAGTGAAATTAGTTAAGTTAGCCTTGTTCCTGCCGGTTTTCCTGTTATAAATAGAAATACGCTTTCTTCCTTTTTTCCTGGCCATTTTTTTCACCTTTCCCGGTCACTCTCCTATCTCTTCCACACGTTGACCCTGCCTTATTCTATCCTATGGCCCATTGTCACTTACACTTGCCGTTTTTACTTTTCTTACGAACCACTTCAGTTGCTCCCTCCAAAACTATCCTGTTCTTTCTTTATGACCTTGAATGATCCACGTGTCCCGTCGTTTATTCTGAGCGGGACGACAACTTCTTAAAGGTGGTGCCCAACACGCGTATCTGGATGGAGGAGGGTAGGTCGCCGATGCCCTGAATCAGTCGGAGAGTGGCTTCCAGACGGCCGTTACAGGAATGGAGGTCTCGCCCTCTGGACCTCGACCGTTGCGGCGCGGCGACTGGGAGTACCTCGGAGACGATTGGGACTCCCTTGACGGGCGTCTTTCTCTCCTTCTTCGGTCCTCTCTCTTGTCCTCTTTTCTTAACTTTCGCTCCTCCGCTTCCTACTTCTCCCCTTTTCTCGTGGCTTCTCCTTGCCACGTTTTCTTCCGTCGCAGTTTTTCCTCCTCATAGTCTTCCCCTCGTCTTTTCTCTACTAGCGGTCTTTTCTCCTCCAAGCTTCTGAAGGCCGCCTGGTGATTTTTTATCCTATTACTATCCTCCTAATATATCCTCTCTCCTAGTTTTATTTTCTCGTCCCATTTCCGATTCCTAGGATCATATATTCCTGCTTCTTCCTGCTCCTTCCAGTCTGTTTTCCTTTTTCTTCCAATCTCCAGGTTCTCTAGTTTCCTTCCCTCTCCGTTTCTACTCTCTGCCCTCAGCAATTTCTTTCTTTCCTCCTCATCCTTATCTCTTCATCTTCTCTCTTCGTTTAACTTCACGTCCTCTTTCTTTCTCTCCGCCTACTCTCCTCGTTTAACCTTTCCTCCATTTCTTTCTTCTCTCTTTGTTTTCTCTCTTTGTTTAACCACTCTCTCTTCTCATGTCGTCTTCTTTTTTCGTTTAATCTATCTTTTTCCTCTCTTCGTTTTCTCTCTTCGTTTATTCTCTCTTTCTCCTCTCTTCGTCTTCTCTCTTCGTTTAATATCTCTATCTCTCTTCTCTACTATAACGTCCGTTCAGTTTAATATCGGTTACCTTCCGCGGTGGTCTGCTCCGGTGGCTGTCACCTATGCCGTGAGTGTGTATATGTACGAGTGTGTGCGTTACCACAGTGCTTAGAGTAGAGAGATTATTTATTATTCATTACTATCGAGACGCCACTTATTTACTGCCGATTTTTATCATTATTTATTCAGTACGAGTTTACACTATTGAGTCAGCACCTACCTTGAAATACGCGACAACCAAATACATTACGTAGATATAATGAAGTATAGTTTTCGCATACCTTTCAATGTATAATTTTTTTTTCGATGATTGGCCACCTTTTTAGTGCTTCATTGCGTACCTGACACACAATTTTAAGCGTGTTCACTCTGTTAGTATTGTACGATAACCTTTTGTGTATGTTGTAAGTGTCAGTATGGTTGTTATTGTTATTGTTGCGTACTTGTCATAAACTGTTGTTGTTGCTCTGCGTGGTCCTTAAAGTGTCGTTCTTATACGTTATATTTTTATTTATTACTTCGTTTCTATACGTGTATCATCCCCGGCTCGCAAATGAGTAAGTGTAAGAAATGCACGAAAAAGATAGCCAACGATTCTTGGACTTATTCTGTATGTCGCCAATCGTTTCACCCGGGCTGCATTGCACATTATTTGTCATCGCGACCGGACAGTGATTGCTGTGCTCGCGCTCGTCGGTGCGACCTTAAACGAGGTGACGATGTTGATATGGCGCAGTCCTCGCGTACAGTGTTGCAGGACTCAAATCGCGGCCTTAGTAACTCTATTGTTATTGATATGAACGAGTCGACTGCGAGCACCTCTGGCTCTGTGCGCTCTGATGACCCTGGAGTCCATAACCCCGAGGTCGAACCTAATGAGATGTCAACGTCCAGCGTACATGATCAGGAAACCGTGATGCCCCCTGGTTGGGGGAGTTCCGACGAGAATCGACGTTTTTTAGAGCTGATGATGTCTATAAACAATCTTAAAAGTGATAATAGAAATCGCTTTGATGCGGTCGATAAGCGTCTAACTGCACTGTCTGGCCAGGCGGCAAAACGCGACAAGCGTATTGACAAACTAGTTGCGGAAAATGTCGCTCTTCGTGGTACAGTTAATGACCTTACTTCTAAGATAGATGAGATGGATGCTGATATGAGTGCTCAGAAGGCTGTTAGGGGTGCGAGGCCGACTACTGACCTTATGGTGACTGGTGTGCCAGCAGGGTCTGGTCGTTCGTTCACTGATATTGTTAATGCTATTTTACTGATACTAAACTTGCAGCACCTACATGGTGATATATTAAACATAAGGGCTGTACAACAGAAAGCTAGAGATAAAAATAGTGCGGCGGCGACAACGGGAGCCACGGCCGTGCCCCCCTACCAGTCGTTCGTGGTAACATTTAAGTCGACGGGCACACGTGATTTTGTACTAATGGCTAAACGGTCTTTCGGCGAAGTAGATGTCGAACCCGTGATCACCTGTATAAAAGAAACGCTCTGCTCCGTGAATTTAGATTACTACGCAAAGAGATCAGGTTCGATATCAGGCGTGCTCGGGAGGACTACTTGCAGCGTATGATGGTGCAATCTACCTCACCGCTGGAAATGTGGCGTACCCTGCGCCATTTCGGCCTTGTCGTGGGTGGTCCTCCTACGCCACTCGAAAGTTTCTCTCCAGACGTCCTGGGAAAGTTCTACTCGTCTGTAGCATGTGCCCATGCCCGCTGTTCCCTGGAGGATCTCGAACAAATTACGCATGACTTGCCTGATAATGGGTTTTCTTTCAGAGCGCTCACGGTTGTTGAAGTGCGCCAGGCCCTGTTGCATTGCCTCTCAAAGACCAAGAGTGTAAGTAGTGATGGTTTATCGATCTGTTTTTTTAAGGATGTTATTCCCGTCGTTGCCCCATTCTTGGCGCACTTATTCAATACATCCTTAGCTACCGAAACTTATCCAGACATGTGGAAGCTTTCTACAGTCGTGCCCCTATCGAAGGTTAAAAACCCCACATGCCCCTCGCAGACACGTCCAATTTCCAATCTGCCCCATTTCGCCAAGGTTATGGATTATCTGATAACGCGTCAAATATACAATCATTTAGAGTCGGCTTTCCTGTTGTCGCCGTGTCAGTCCGGTTTTCGACGTGACTTAAGTACGCAGACGACCTTGCTGAAGGTCACTGATGACGTTCGCGAGGGGATGGATAGGGGTATGGTTACTTTTTCCATCTTCTTTGATTTTGAGAAGGCATTCGACAAGCTGAACCGTTCCGTGCTCTTACAGGCGCTCCGGCATTTGAACTTCTCTGGTGACTCACTGCGCTTCTTATGGTCGTATCTCACTGGGCGTTCGCTGTCTGTTGTGTGCCTGGATGGTGGTCTGACAGGGCCTTGCCCCACTACATCTGGGGTTCCCCAGGGATTTTCATCCGGTCCGGTTCTATTCCTGGCCTTCATTAATACTATTGTATCTTGTGTCACGCACAGCAGGGCCATGTTATTCGCCGATGACTTACAGATCTATATTAGCTGCCTGCCCAAAGACGTTTTGATAAAAATAGGAAGGCTAAATAAGGATATAGACAGTATTGCTGGTTGGGCTGAAGATCACGGTCTGTCATTTAACTTTGCAAAAATTAAAGCGATGTTATTTGCAACATCACAGATGCATAGACGTATCGATCGAACTTCGTTGCCTCCTATCCTCTTGCGAGGTGTAGTAGTCCCTTTTGTTGACTCTGTCAAAAGCTTGGGCATCGTCCTTGCTGATGACTTAGCATGGAATGCCAAGATTTTTCGTATTTGCTCGACTGTGCACGGGACACTTCATAGGCTCCGCTACAGGGTGGGCACACTGTCGTGGACAACGGAAAAGTTGCTTGTAACCGCGTTGGTCCTTCCGCACTTTGACCATGCGTCATTGACCTACCTTGATCTCTCGGGTTACCTTGATGCTAAGCTCCAGCGTTTATGTAACGCTGTCGTGAGGTTTGTCTTCAGGTTGGGCTGTGATGCTGCCATGCAGCCCTTCTACCAGTAGCTCGGTTGGCTAACTAAGTGCCCGGCGGAGGTACTTTTTGGGTTGTGCAATGTATCGGTTGCTCTCCTCAGGTAGACCACAATACTTAAGGGTTTTTTTTCTGGCTGATGATGGTCTGAGGAGGGCCGTCAGGCACTACGACGTGGGTTTGCTTAGGCCATTTGCGCGCACGGTTGCCTACGAGCGTTAATTTACGCTGAGCGCCCTGAGGTTTTGGGAGTCGATTTCGGGCGCTGTGAGAGACAGGAATACCTATGAGTCCTTTAAATCGGCGTTGCGTGCATATCTGTTAACTTCAGACTTTTAAATACTGAGAAAAATAAATGCGTCATTCTATTCCTCTGCGTAGGAAGGAGGATTGTCGATAAGATTTACACATGTGCATTTTTATGTAACCATAAATTGCCATATCGCTTATATACGTACATCCTACAACCACTGTAAAGTTGCGTCTCGTTCATATTAATCTTTATATCAATCGTTCACAATGATATTAATCTTATAATATGTATTTAAAAATGTACTTGTATTTGGTTGCCATACGGTTTAATAGACCTTGGCATTACATAATAAATCCGTCTTAATCAATCAAAATCTCTTCGTCTTATTACTTTGTTTAATCTCTCTTTCTCCTCTCTTCGCATTCTCTCTTCGCTTGATCGATCTTTCTTTTTTTGTCTTATTTCCTCTTTTTATCTCTCTTCCGCTTCTTTCTTTGCTCTTCATTCTCTCTCCTCGCTTATCCTCGCCTCTTTATCTCTCTGCTCCTTTCGTCTTTTTTCTTCATTTTCATTCTTTTTTCATTGTCTTCTCTCTTCATTTAATCTCTCCTCATCCGCTCTCTTCTCCCTTTGGCTCCTCTCTTCACCTTCTTTCTTCTCTTCTTCCACCTCTCGTGCCTGTCTTTTGTCATAGCGTCGGCAGTAATCCTGGAAGCGGTGAGGGTACTCGTCATGATGGAGTGGGGTTTTGGGATTCCCCTGGCGCGTTAAGTCCAAACGAGCTGCCAGGTTCTCTGCTTTCCATACCACATTTGGGAGTTCTTCCTTTCTGTTCCCCCTCTTCCATCTTATCCCAGCCTCTATACTACACCGGGGGCACTCATCCACCAAAAGCCTTCTACGGCTGCAATTTCGTTCTGGGAAGCTTCATTCCTGAGAGGTTTTCCCTAGATTAGATGGTTCCGGTGGGATGTCCTCTTCCGAATCGATGTCATCTGCCCAACAAACGATCTTGACCGGGATTTTGGGGTTTTCTCCGGAAGGATTGGTCTTGGGAGGACTATGGTCAGAGTTATCTCCGGCGGTCACTATACGGTGAACGGAGTCCCTGCCACCAAAATTGTCCTCCTACCGTCGTCGTTGATACCATTCAGCTGTTGGGCGGAGTCGACGTAGTAGCCCGTCACCTAACCCGCTTGTTTCACCGCCAGCTCGTCCATCTTTCTCGGCGTAATCAGGAGAGGAGAATCGGTATGGACGGGGATGGAAGATCGATTCCCGTGTCTGAATCATCCTCTTCTTCGTTTATGAGGCTAAGATCTCCCCGATAATTGGAAGGTATGGAAAACCCTGGTGGCTCTTTGCTTTCGAACTTCCTGGTGCAACTCCCGCTCCTCCAACTCTTCGTCGAGTAACTTGACCAACCCATACTCCTCCTCTTCCTTCCATTCCACATCCCGCTCTCTCCTGACCTGCTTATCTTCCCTTAGTCTAGTCTTTGCCTCCTCTTCATCCCCTGTTTGACGCTTTTCATCTTGCATTAATCCTTTCCACTTTACTCTTCTCTCTTCTTCTTCCTTCTTGGCATCTTCTTCCTGGTCCGACACCAGGAGCCGCATTTTCTCCTCGGGGATAATTTCCTTGCCGGGTTTGGATGGTAAAGGTGATGAGGCTCTCTCCGTCAAATTGACTTCCTCTTCCAAAATCACTACTTGGCTGGACTCCCTTTTACCTGCGCACATAAATCAAACCATTTTATCAAACTGCCATAGTCCTTTATCTCTATAATTTGTCACCTCTCCTTGGCACATATCGTTTTCATTCGGATACATGCGCTTCGTTAAGGCGTCGACTTTTTCCTTCCCCTTCTCCTAACACATAGACCGTCAGCAACTTAACCTGAACTATTTCATACGAACCCTCGAACTTAGGCGCAATTTTAGCCGAAAACTTCTTTGACGCGTCAGATAAGTGATGAGTCCGTCGCAAAACTAAAGTACCTACCGGAAACCTAACGTCTTTTTCATTCCTATTGTACCTCGAAGCTCGCGTCTCTTTCGCTTTACCCGTATGTTTGGCCACCAGATTCCGAAGCGCGCTCAATCTTTTAATCCTTTCCTCTCATACTTCCGGTCCTATCTTCTCTAACGCATTCGTGGCTTCTACTTCCCTACGCAAACTCTTACCCTGACGTGGCTGCCGGCCATTATTCATGTACGCGGGAGATACTTTAGTCGTGGCCGGAGTGGCCGTATTTATGGTGTGTCTGATTTCGTGTAGATGTAAGCCCCAGTTACGATGATCCTGACCTACAAAAATCGCAATAATCGTCTTTACCGTCCTATTGCTTCGTTCTACCGGGTCGGCCTGTGGGTAATAAGGTTGGGTAAATACGTGTTTAAACCCGTACTCTTCGAGCGTCTTCCTTACCAACTGGTTATCAAATTCCTTCCTGTTATCCGTGAGAAAGAAATCTGGGGCTTCCCACCTAAATAGCACCAACTCTTCGAACGCGCGCTTTACTGATTTCCCGTCCGCATTTTGTAAGGGCTTCATTTCGATCCACCGTGTCAACAGATCTTGGAAGACGATAAAGTATTTGTGACCACTATTGCTCGCAGGGAATTCCATAAGATGGGCCGCTACAAAAGCCCAGGGCCTTTCTGATCCCTTCCACAAGCCGTTTACCCACTGACCTTTGGGCCCCTGCCTGAGGCATCTTGTATCTCTGACACTCCTGGCAAGCTCGAACAAAATCTCTTGTGTCGTAATACATACCTCGCCAATTGTACTCTCTAGCCATCCTATCATAGGTTTTCTCTATTCCTGAGTGACTACTTGATGGAAGGCAATGTGCTTCGTTCATCACCCGCTCTCTATGTTTCGCTGGCACCACCAAGCTCCATTTGTCCTCTGGGAATGAGACCGGATCAAATAACGGGTCGTATCAGTACCTATATATTCTTCCTTCTTCGATCCGCCAATCTGGGAACTTGTGAGGGGTCACTTTTACTTCTCCAATCAACCGATAGTAGTCTGGATCCATCACCTCTTCAAACATCTCTATGGCTAACTCTTCCTCCTCGTATAGTCGCGATACCGCATCATAGACATGATCAAGTGCCCCCTTTCGATAGCTTATCTCGAAGACCCACTGCTGCATCTTGATGGCCCACCTTGCTAATCTACCTGTGGGTTCCTTCAAGTTCCGCAGCCACTTTAGGGCAGCATAGTCCGTAATAACCGTAAATTCGTAACCCTCCAAATATGGTCGCAGTTTCTTAATGGCCCATAACACGGCTAAACACTTTTTTTCCGGATTTAGTACGTGACTTAGGTATACTATCGGATGCTCCCCATCCTCCCTGGCCTGAGTTAGTATGGCTCCCAGTGCGTAGCTGCTCGCGTACGTTTGTAATGAGAACGGCCTGGAGAAATCCGGTCTCGGCAGTACCGGGGCCGTAGTAAAAGCCTTTGTCAACCTGTGGAAGGCCTCTTGTTGTTCCGGTCCCCGAACCCCCGACTGCTTCTTCTGAAGCAGTTTGACTAACAGAACCTTCAAGTCTAAATCGTGTTCGATGAACCGCGAATACTAGTCGATCATACCCAAAAACCTCCGCAGTTGTTTGACGTTTTCGGGTTCCGGATAGTTAAGTACCGGCTCCACCTTTTCCTGGTTCGGAAGCAGCCCTTCACTATCCAGTATATAATCCAGGTACGTTAACTGTGGCAGGCAGAATTCGCACTTCTCCTTCTTTATCATCAATCCAGCTTCCACTAATCTCTCTAACACCACTCTCACGTAGTACTTATGTTTCTCATAAGTGACCGTGGCCACGATAATATCGTCTAAGTACCCAAATACTTATGGCCGTAACTCATCTCCGAACAAGATATCGATCAGACGTTGGAAAGTTCTCGAGGCGATAATTAACCCAAAAGGCATGCGTCTATACTGCCATAAGCCTGACCCCTTAACGGCGAAGGCCGTAAATCGACGACTCCCCCGCGCTAACGGTACCTGATGGGAGACCTGTTGTAGATCTATCTTTTACAAATATCGGGCCTCCCTTAACAGGTCCAGTATTGTGTCCATACTCGGCATGGGGTAGGCATCACGCTTGGTCACCTTATTTAAGTCCCTAAAGTCGATGCAAAACCTGTACGTACCGTCAGGCATTTTATGCAACACGGGGGCCTGACAATAGTCGCTCGCTGACCTTTCTATAATCGAATCGTTAGACAATCGCTCTACCTCCTATACGGCTATCTCGTGCATTTTTGGCAACAATCTCCGGTAAGCATGTCGGATTCGTTTATTGACCGTAACCTCAATCACGTGTTGAGAGGGGTTTCTCCTAACGGTGTCCGGGCCGAATCCAAGATGCTATTAACCAATTGTCCCATCTCCTCCCACTCCTCCGTAGAAATGTCACTTATTTCCGCACACATAAGATTCCAGAATACATAAGGTTTTTTATATTAATTACTTTTAAATAAATTTTAATCAATGGTCATATTCAATAATAATAGCAATAAATAATATTTTGTGTTCATTTGGTTGTTTGTTATGTTATTAATAGATAAAGCTGAACTACTAACTTTCGCATTAGTCATAGCGAACTTTCACGTATGTTGCCCATTCAGATACAATTATTGCCAATGATACATATCATTCTGGTCCAATTATAGTCACGTATAATTGTTAGCCTAAACAGTTAGCCGAATAGAGCCTAAGCATTCTTTACTGCGTCCGCGAGTGTTCATTTCAAATTCATCCGCTCGTAAGTTTGGCCCTGTGTATCTAAG
>JAPYYV010019231.1:0-12736 GCA_030522625.1 Copidosoma aretas
ATTAATAATATTATAAATTCAAGTTTAATCGTATTAATACTGCGATAGTTTTTGTGATAACATAATTATACATATGCAAGAGATATCAAATGTTATGCTTAGATTTACTAGTTTGAATACATGAATTATTTATAACACGCTTATTTTTAAATTTCTTACTTCTAGTCATTTGGTTAAAAAATGTTACAGCTATTCTATCTTTATTAATAGTATCCGATGAAAAAAAAGGAACAAAACATATCCAAAGAATAATTGGCGTAATTTATGACGGACGCAGTCACTAAGGGCTTCAATGTCAGGAAGGATATCACCCTCACTAATAAACTTTATGTGACATCCTTTACTTACCTAACAATCCGAAGGACTTAGAATTTATTTGAGCCTAATATATTCCCTTCCTGCATTTTAAGCATAGCCGAAGATGGCCAGTGTCACCCAAAAGACACATTCTCGCTGACGTCTCCCGAAAACAGACGATTAAATTCGATTACAGACAAATCCTTTCACCCAACCCCCCAACATCGTCGAACATTGCCGAATACAACCGATTGCAGCTGAAGTCGCTCCTTCACGGCCCATCGGGATTTTCTGTTTTTCCCGCAAGTCTTATTTGGCTAAAAGACAGAGGCAAAACAATAAAACGTGACCATTAGTAATACAACCAATGAAACAGATAACGGAAATCCGCACGCTCGAGCTTAATGCGAAATAAAAATAAAATATAACTTAAACACCTACAACCAAATAACCAAATGGACTCGCCCACTCACACTGTTTATTAAAAGATCATTTATTTACTCAGAGTGTAAGCCTAGAAGTATATTGGGTTTCGGAATAAAGTACATGGAATAATACCCTATATTATACCCTAATAACACCCTATTGCAGAAATCAGGCAGAGCAACCGATTAATGCTCATGATGCAAAAAAAAACCAGGTGTGTGCAATCCATAATTCCGCTGTAGTCTAGCAAAGTATATCTTAACAGTGATGGGCTAAGGTCTCCAAATCGGGAACCATTTTTTTTCCATACAAAATATGATAAGCAATACTTTCTTGTATTATACTTACTTTATAGGTGTATTATACTTTCGATCATAACGTAAATAGATAAGGTTTGCTGGATAGCACACGCTTTTGGCAAGGGAGAAAAACAAATAGATTTTAGGGCAATGACGCTCCAAATTTGTCAAAAAGAAAACACGTGTTTCAATACAATGTTCTACCACGTCAAAAATAACCAACATTGAATGTAAGCAGAGTAGTCTATTGAGTTTCGGGATAACATACATAGAATAACCACACCTTATTACAGGAATCGGACAGAGCAACCGACTCATGGACATCGTGGAAAGAATACCAGGCATGTGCAGACCATGATTACGTTGTAGTCTAGCAAACTATAGAAGATAAAACAGATACTGAATAGAAGACGCGAACACTTAAGCACAATTATTAATTCAAATTAATCATAACCAACGCACCTTAAACCAAATCACCAAATTAACACACGATAACAATGTTCATTAATAAATCATTTATCCACAAATTTAAAATAATATCAAAGAAAAGCATTGATATGAATCTCTAGCTTCTTCAACCGAATAACCCAATATACTTCAACCTAATATCCGAAGGGAAAACAAATGATTAAAGTCAAAACTATTTATTGTTTTTAATAATTGGATTATTGGAAGAGTGAGGATATTATAATTATTTTAGAAGTAATTCTAGAATCGTGTATTTTTAGTCAGTCGAGAAAAAAGTAGCATTAATGTAGGAAAAATTTTCGAAAAAAACTTGGGCACCCATGTATCAAGTTATACTTTTCCGGCAAACGATATATGTAGATATTTGATTCTTGTCTTTATAAGGTTGACTAACGGAAGCTGATAGTGATTTTATTCTTCTTTCAATGCATTTATCGTTAATTTTTTACATATAATTTGTAAAATGCAATACTTAAAAAAAAATTTCGCAATTTTTAAATACAGAATGATCGTTATATATAAGGTAGGTAGTGTAGAAAAATTTAAAGATAGAAAGATCTGTTTTTACGCACATAACTATTCCTCCTCTTGATTTTTATCAGAACAATAAATTGAACTATTTATAAAATGTATATCTTGCGTTCAAATGAGTTTTAACTCTTATAAGTGTAATCCGAGTAAGTTACATTATGACTGTAATAAACTCCATATGTAAGTATTCGAATTACCAAATCGAACCAAGAGGAATTTGCATCCAATTCAGTTCCAATTCAATTAATAAATTTCTATCCATCCTAGACGTAACTTTTTTCATTTTTTTATATTTAATTAAATGTCTAAATACATACTATGGATAATTTCTGCTCTCCAAGATACACACCCGATTTGGCCATCGATCAAATTTAGAGGAAGTACCTTTTGATTCTGTTTTTACTGATACGTTTATTCTGTTTTCACAATACTGCACCGAAAGTAGGAACTTTTTTTCCGCGAAGCAGGAAGAAAATTCCTCCTCCCGGCGCAGGATTGGTGAAAAATCGTATACAACTCACGCGAGGAAATAGAGAAAGCATCAGAACACATTCTTATCACCCTTGATACAAGGTCGGAAGTTTGCAACGTCGAATTATTCATGTAAACAATTACTAATCGTGCCGATTTTTAATATATCTCTGAACTGTGTGACATTGCCAAGTTATTTGCATTTTTAATAAGTTTGGTGGTTTTTAATTATCCGCTTTGCAAATAATCTTATAACACAGCTTGAAACTTTGCACGATTGTTCTTCAAACATTGTTTTATTCATTTCTTAAATTTTGTTATTTGCTTTATCTCTACCGGCATTAACTGCTGATTTTGTAGCTACACTATATGATCACGTGTTAACTGAGCTATCTCATCGTAATATTACTTAGTATTTAGTATCATAACATGTGTTGAAAAAATGAGTGTGGATACAGAACAGCCTGAACTTTGATAATAAAATTTTTCGTCTAGTTCTATTATTATTTTTTTTAACCAGGCAACGTCCTTCACTAGACGTATCTACAATTTAGTCAGTTTGACACGAAAATTTTCAAAACATACTTTGCACGTTTTTCTTATAGACTACTCAAGAGATTTTTAAATTTTACACTAATATTATTAGTGTGAATGATATGATGAAAAAAACAAACAAAACGTTTTAAGCATAATTTTAGCAAGAGTCCGTTCTATAGGCATATGACTTTAAAGATATGATAATGAAACACTTATTCAGAAATTAGTCCATATCAAACAAGTTAGGTAATGGGAAAGAAAAATTTCTTCCACCTCATTTAGTTAAAATTTCTTCAAGCATATACAATATGGCTATGCTGTTCTTTACTGATTTTTCCAGCTATTTTGTCCAATTTACTATACGTTCTGTCTCATTCACTTGTTCAAACAGATGATTATTTTAATCACCACAATATCAATATAATGTTTGATACATGATGAAATATAACTTTAAGACATGTACAGCTGTCGAAATTATATAGTGACACGTTTAAGAAAATTTGGTTTATAAGACCAATTCTGTATAGCAACTGTACAGTCAAAGAATTACATCAAAAGTATTCAGGATGGAGCTTGCAAATTTAAACATAGTTTTGGCATCATTTTTAATTGTTTTTATTAGAAATGGTATGTTTGTACGAAGTATATTTTTCAGTAAGCTTATTAAAACTATACAAGATATAAATTAAAAAAAATTACGTGCCTAACAATTTTGGTTGCCGTCTGTTCAATTATTATCTGCTACCGAACTTAATTTTTTTCTTCCTTAATTTTTTAAAATTCATCAAGTGATTCAATCAACTTTTTGTTAATTTTATCAATTTTTTTCTATTCTGTATCCAAGAGTACGAGTCCCGTTAGATGGCTCTGATGCTGATAACTCGGAATCGTACAAACCATACAGATGTTGATATAACTTTCGTTAAAGTTATACTAACATCCGTATGTTTTGTATAGTTCCGAGTTATCAGCATAGGAGCCATTTAACGGGACTCGTACTCTCGGATTAAAGTAAATGACAAGATTTATTACATTGTAAGTCTCTCAAACACTAAATTTAAAATTAATATTAAATTCTTTAAACTATTATTACTGCAAAACGTCAAATTCAACCAGCAATCAATTACTAGGTTGAGTGTGATGAAGTTTTTGCTCTCTCTTTTTGAAGTGAAACTTCTATAGGCGCACCTTATATGGGGAGTTAGCCCGTGAAACGAGCGAACGAAGGTGTGTATACATATAGCTATTCACTTTATGCCAGTGCAGAGCAAGCGGCTCTAAACAAATAGGCTGGCGGTACTGGAGAGAGAACGACAATCGCCAGTGGACAACAGCAACAACAACATTGTCGTTTTCTCTCACCTGTGCACTGGCACGGAGCGAATACCATATTGTATATTATATACATATGCGTGTGTGTACATATGTATACATACATATGTGTGTGTGTGTGTGTGTGTGTGTGTGTGTGTATATTGCTTGTAGTGCTGGTCCTTCTCTCTCTCTCTCTCTCTCTCTCTCTCTCTCTCTCTCTCTCTCTCTCTCTCTCTCTCTCTCTCTCTCTCTCTCTCTCTCTCATGCACACGATATGTGCACCGCATCAGCTCTAGCTTTATCTATATAATATATGTAGCGTCTTTCTGTACTGCTGCTGCGTGGTGAAAATCGTAACGGAGCTGTAATAAGAGCTTAGCTGGGCCCCTGATACATCTAAGGTTGGATATTGGATAAGGCGAATAATGTCTCGCTCAAAACGTTACGTGTCCTCTTCAAACAAACGTATAGTAAAAATCGGTACCTTCCCTGTCTGGCCTATTATACATATATCTATATATATAATAGTGGGGCTTCACCCCTTGCGCGCTCTGCGCCAACCCCCATACTTCAATATTTTCATTCTCATGTCTGAATAATAAATAAAAGAATTTATTTTTTAATACACTTACATGCGTACAAACATAGATGACTAAAGCAATCTCATAGACGGAATTGTTGTCTCTTGATTAAATTTTTAGAATTACTTTTTTCTGCCTCTTTCCTTATTACCATACCTTTTTTTTCCTGTTTTAATTTTTCAATAGCTCTCCGAGACGTATCTGAATTTTGCTTTCTGCTACTTTCCTTAGCGTTCTTATGTTTGTTTAATTTTTTCATCTCTTATTATTCTATTCATGCATCTTGCGTTAGTCTTTAATTCTATCTTTACTCTCTCTTTTATTTTAATAGTATTCTATGAATTTGTCTTTAATCCATATTTTTTGCTCAATTATTGTGGAATCATTTTTATCAATTTGCAAGGATTTGTAGCTTTATAGATTTTATCATTCTTAGTTCTTCTGCTACCTCTGTAATAACATTACGCTACCTGTCCTATTTTTTCAAGATATTTATTTCATGTGCATATTCGCCTACCAGCGCATACAGAAAGTGTTAAAGGTTTTATCGATGCACTCATTACTAATAAGTTATAAGTAATAACAAAAAAAAATTTAGTACTAAAAACACAAAAGATAATGAACAAACTATATTTACAAACGACTTAAAGTAGGTATACAAACTCCCCTTCTGAGTAGACAGTTGCTCTGCAGTCTGCCAATTGAGCTACCGGGCAGTGTGGCCAGTACGGTTGACTCTCAAGTCGCCATCTACAGGCAAAAAATCGACATAAGTCGTCAACTGTAATTTATGAAATCGCCAAAAATATAGCTGAATACAAAAATTATTTAAAAAAAGAAAAAAAATGTTAAAAATACTAAATTTAAATAAAAACAATAGAAGAATGGAATTTTTGAGAATCTGAATCAGGCAAAGCAAAAAAAATTCATGGCCTTACTGTATCATGGAAGGGAGATAAAACAGAAAATAAGCTACGTGTACTATAAAAACCAGTTTTTAACTATTTGGGTCAGCAACATAGTGCTAGTGCCGCTATGCCATGTGAATCTCCATATAGTGGCAAATTTTTGGAAAAAGTAAGAGAAGGCGTATGACAGTCAGCGCCACCAGATTCTTATCATTGTACATGGTAGCAAAACTATGAAGTACCGAGAGAGAGCTGGTAATCCCAGTAAGACAGAATGAGATAGACATGATAAAGATTAAAGAGCTCTTATTATGGAATAATTCTTGCGTTTCGGTGAACGTGTGACTTGTGTTGGTGGCCACCGAAATCGCCAACAAAAATCGCCGTCACCACAGAACAAAAAAAAATCGCCAAACCTGGTTCAAAATCGCCATTTTGATGATAAATCGCCAGTACTGGCCACACTGCTACCGGGGGCTACGAATTCCATTGACTGTAGGTTCACATTAATTTTCATTATCGCTAGTAGAGTATAAAAAAGAGTCATAACTGGATCTAAAACTCGGTAAATATGATTGTAAGAATCACTTCATTGCCCCAATAGAACATATGAAATAGTTGGGATTTTTTTATTTTACGGGGCATACTTGAGAAATGCTTAAGTGCCTCCACCTAGATGAACTGCGTATATAATATAATGTATATCAACTCACTTAATTTCTCCATATGCCCTATAAGATAAAAAAAAATCTCAACTATTTTAAATGTACTATTGTGGCGATAAAATAAATAATTCTCACAATCATATTGTTAATTAAACATATACTTACAAGCGTATATAACTATCTTATGATGAAAGATTGTATATTACGTGACTGAAGCCTTATTATTCGTTGTGTGAATGGTCAGGACTGGTCAAGAGCGGGTAAATTTGAAAATGAGTTTTTAAAAAATGATTCAAAAGTAATTTAAATTAATAAAAATCATGACTATACGTTGTCATTGTTTTATTGTTCTTTAAAAATCGAGAAAATTAACATTTTTAATTCAATATCGGGGGTTGGCGCGCGAAGCGTGTAGGATACGGAGCCCCCAAGTGTGGAAAACATTTTTTTCGGGTTCTTAGGATAAATGTGAGATATGATTCATCAAGCCTGGGTTACTATGCCTAATGAGTGTCTATTTTCGCAACATTCGAATCCCTCGTTATTCTCAATTCAGATGTCTTTAGTAAGCGATGTATTAAATACAGAAGTGTTTTTATGGAAAAACGATACATCACATATAACAATTTAATATTTCATGAATCTCAAGTGTCTTACGTACATCAATGATCCGACACGCAGTGGAAAGAAAATTCCACTTTCTACACTTAGTCCGATAAAAACTATTCAAGCATAATGGCAAGAATACAAAAAATTTCCAATCTCCATACTAGTGATTCTTCCCTTTAACTTAGACATGAACGTGCTAAATCAAACATTTTTTAAAATTCTTCCCACATGCATGATGTACGTTTTTTCTACACTCACACATACGATTTCCACTTCTTCGTGAGTAAAATATTACGGGGTTTTTTTTTCAATAAATCTCAAAAAAATTTCATATTTCTTTAAAGTACGGCAATAGCTACTAATAATTTTCAATTACTTTCAGCTGCTAATATACAATACGTTTTAAAAATATGTTCAAAACGTGTAATACTTTTCTTCTTAAGTCTTTATTCCCGTAATCTTGTCCCAAATCGTGAAGCTTTTTCATTCATCTGTAAAATTTATAATCTAGAAATGTACGAAGCATCATAGCTTTAATTGAAAAAGTACATAAAAAGGTTTTAAAAAAAGAATTATTTTGAGTACTATATCATTATAGTATATTTCGTAAGGATGAGTCGTAGCGTGGGAAAAGCCGAGTTAGTAGAAGATGAATGTCATCAGACAATTAGAACAGGTATGCTGGCTATATGATTATTACTTTATTTATAAACTCTGTTTTAAATAGAGTAAACAAGTATCTCTTAATTGTATTCATCTTTCAAATTTTTTGATTCGAAATTCAACCACCTTTTCATAGTTCTTATGATACCCCCGTCAAAACTTCTACCTTTTCCTCTGTTGTTAGAGGTAAAAATGCTACAATACTTTTTGGGTTGCGAGTCGCAATCGGGTTTTATAAGAAAAAATTATATTCGCAGCTAATACGATTTTAATTTTTTTTACGTATCACTCTTAATCCTGAAATTGATTGCTCTCTGTGATAATAATCAAGAGTTTTGTTGGTTCGTTTTGGAGGCTTCACTTTGATTTTTTAGTAGGGGAGACCTGGTTTATCATGCAATAAATACTATGGTACATTTTAAAATGAAATTCGTAAAATTATTGCATATTGATCGGTAATTAAAAATGTATTCTATTTAAATTGCAGTTGATAATCTCAAGTTAGAAAATATTATTGGCGGTCGGTTATCCAGACCTAATGATAACAAATATCAAGTTTCTATACATGAGGGAAAATCCCACATCTGTGGTGGTGCCCTCATTGCTCGTAACATAGTTTTGACTGCAGCTCATTGCTTTTATGATAAAAAAGACATGACCATCCAAGAATTGCCCTACATCGTTGTAGCCGGAACGATTGATAGAGATGATGATACTTACAGTAGTCCTGTGACAAAAATTTATGCTCACAAATATTACCAGATGTTTGATAATGGAAAAGTTGTGAATGACATCGCTGTATTGAGGGTACGTATAGATCAATGTTTATAATAATCATGCATCATTATTTAAGATTAAATAATTCATGATATACATTTTTTATTTTAAGCTCACAAATGATTTTGATGTCAATGGCCGTCTGCCAATTGGTTTGGCATTATTACCACAAAAAAGCGAAGACTTTCTGGATAAGACCGCACTGGTGTCGGGTTATGGCTGGGACAAAGTTATTGTTAAAAATGATGGTGCTGCTCCAAAAGAAGAAATAAATGGTACTTCGTCGGGAAAATTAAAACAAGAGTACGTAAATCTTGTTGAACCCGAACAATGTGGTGCAGAAAATTATCCAATTCTATTGTGTGGACAGATGGTTCAATCTTCGAAAATACATCAAGGCGTATGCTCGGTACTGAAGTATTAACATTTTTTTTAAGACATTAAAATCGGTAGTCATAACTCGTGTATGGAACATGCTAATTCAGTTTCCACAAATTTATTCACTTCTTATTCTGCGTTTGAATAATAAAAATCAGTGTAATAAACTTGCATTTCCGTGATAATAAGATGATTTGTCATTTGAAAATATTTATACAAATTTGTTAAATCAAAATACTTTAAGATTTGATGGTCAATAAATCTACTAATGTGATAAATTACAGGGTGATAGTGGCGGTCCTCTTGTGTTTGGTAACAAAATCATCGGCATCGTTAGTACATCACCGGTAGGATGTGATGAATCACAAGTATCAGCTACGTACACCAAGGTCTCTGAATTCTTAGACTTAATTCGAGATGCCATAAGTGACAAGCAAAGGAGCGATATGTTGGTCAAATCCATCAATTTTGTTTATTTTGACATTCCATTCCTAAAACTGAAAGGAAGAACTAATTCGCCTCAACTTCAATCAGTTCTAAAATATCTGCAAGATACTTATCCGGAGTACGAAGCTGCACGTCAAAAATCTAAAAAACTAGCGCAGTTCGTAGATGATGCCAAAATCGCTTTTAAAGCGTTAGAATCAACAGCTAGTCAAAGCGAAGAAAGATATGATGCGTACAAAGCTAAATTTGAAGAGTATCAAGCTAAATATGAGAAGTACAATGCTTATTTTCAAACACTAAAAGAACTAGAAGCCTCAGTGAATGATGCAATGAAAAAACTTAATGCATTGCAAAAAACAGAAAAAATCTATCTTTAAAAATGTTTGTGAGGATTTTTATGCAATAATATTTACGGCAACACGTTTTTTAATTTGCACACTCAGCATTCACTAAATTGTTAAAAAATACATCTATGCTTATCGTGCGTCTTTCACATTGTAAAGTTACAATTCAATGTGTTACAATAATTAATAAATATGTAATAGTATCAAGTAGTCCAAGAGTGGATATTGGTTTTCTCTCGAGATAACATCTAGCGATACAAAAAACTTAGGGTCGAGTTTAATTTGTGAACGCGCACTGAAAATAATTTCCAAGGGTGTTCAAAAAATTTTGTATGATTTTGGTAAAGTTTTAAAGTAACAATAAAATAATAAATATCAGGATTACATATTTTTCTGCTTCGCATACCAGAAACCTCTCTATTCGCTGTTTAAAGCAGCTCATTCATGAAAATGTCTAGCAAGAGGTATTCATATCTTATGAATGAAGATCCGCTGAATCCAGTGCTGACTTTGTTTTTATATCCCAAGCCGGTTAAAATCTTAAGAAATTCGAACTCAAAATTTTAACTCTTAGCGTGGATTATTATGGAGCAGCGTAAGAAGACGAATGGTTCTCATCAAAAATGACCCAAACTCAACTTTCTCTGCATTACGAATGAAGACATTTTGTAGATAAAGTCTTCCTTTTCCATATGCCATGTTAGAAGATGAAGGTACACTGAAAAAAATTTGGCGTACCTGGCACTCTACAGATAGCTCAGCTGTGTACAACATGCCACAGAGCAGGAGAAGAGCCGAACCAGAGCGCTCGTGTCTTCAGACTTTCTATGTTGCTAGATGATATATATATAGTACCTGCTACTCTATGGTGTGATAGGAGCGCCTATACAGTAAAAAAAATTTTGTACAATTACAATCCAAGTTGAACAGAAATGCGACCCATATTTGATATAGCATATTTACAAAATAATTGTAATATTGTAGTAATAACAGTGGTAGAATTACTACACATCTAGTAAAATATACTAGTATAATACTTGTACATCTTACTACATTTAATATGGGTTGCATTTCTGTCCAATATTAAATGTAGTAAAATTACACCTCGCTTCTACTTTTACTACGTACAACCCAGTAATTTTATAAAAAGATTTTTTACTGTATACTGCTCTGGTCTGAGGCGCTGATCGCCCTGCTAGACTCAACCAGAGATTAGAAGGAAGATTGCCAGTGCCTATGGTAAACAGTGTGTCGCCGATTTGCACTGGTTTCAGCGCCAAACCGTCGCAGCCAGCGGTCAAACTAGTTGCATACTTGTTATTGGTCAGAGGTTCCAACGCGTATCTTCACAAAGTATCTTGCAGCGAAAAGAGAGGAGACCCAGTAATATACGCCGTACGGGTATTACTGGGAGCGAGAATAAAATGTGCTACCCTTGTTTCGTGGGAATCTCTTTGTTATATCTTACGGCCAAAAATAGTAATGGTAATTCCTATATTTTATTTTTTGTATTTCATACGTGATAGCGCGGTCTTTAACCATGCTCTTAAAATTGTCAAGAGTTTTAAATTGTATATGGCTAAATATAAATTTACGGGTGCAAAAACCGATATCAAGCCAATAGCCGTAAAATCTATTATAATTTATCTATCTCCCCTAGTTAAACGATGTGAAAATTCTGTTTGATTCTTATATGATAATGTATATAGCTATGAAATAAATTCATAAATATTAATGAATAAAAATGTTATGAGAACTTTCCGTACTAAGTTAAATACATTTAACTTTCTGGAGCGCACCTCCTGGACAGCGTCCCCAGCAAGTAATGACATCTGGACATCCAGTCGAGTGTCTAGAAGTAAAATCAAATTTTACTTCCTGGAGCGTACCACCTGGACAGCGTATCTAGCAAGTAATGACTCCTGACACCAAGTTGAGTGTCTAAAAGTAAAAATATGTTTTACGTCCTGGAGCGCAGTACCTGGACAGCGTCTCCAGCAAGTAATGACACCTGAATATCTAGTTGATAGTCTAGAAGTAAAAATACATTTACCTTCCTGGAGCACACCACCTGGACAACGTCTACAGCAAGTAATGACCCCTGGACATCCAGCTGAGTGTCTAGAAGTAAAAATACGTTTAACATCCTGAAGCGCACCACCAAGGCAGCGTCTCGAACAAGTTATGACACCTGGACATTCAGCTGGGTGTCAAAAAGTTCAATTTTTTCAAGCTATGCTTCTTATGGCATGCCTTGGCTTCGGCGCTTGGGGCTTATGAAGAAGAACCGTAACGCTGGCCAAAAATTAATACCCGACCTCCCGAAACGAGAAAAACCATGTTGAAGGGGTCGGGTATTAAATTTCGGCCAGTGTAATTCCGGCAGTAACTTGATACATAACCCCCTGACATGAGAAAACCCATTTTGGAGGAGTTGGGTATTAAACTCCGGCCAGTGTGATTCCGGTAGGGACTTAATACAGAACCCCCTGACATGAGAAAACCCATTTTGGAGGGGTTGGGTATTATAGTACATTACGCCACTAGGGCACAAAGTACAAACATGAGCGCCCGAAGGGCGCGCTTGTTTTACTTTTGTGCCCGAGTCTCGTATATTATTTTGAGGGCGCAAACTGAAATTTTGCGCCCGTGGGCACACTTTGGGTCCGCGAAAATACTTAGCGCCCTAGGGCAGAAAAAATTTTGGGCCCGGAGGGCCAAAAAAATTTTCTGCCCGTGGGCGCAAAGTGGTTTCAAGGGCCCAAAGTGCGGCCTGAAGGCGAAAAGGCTCTGCTGCACTTTGGGCCCATGGTAAGAAAAATAAATTCTGGCCAGTGTGATTCTGGCAGGAACTTAATACAGAACCCCCTAACGTAAGAAAACCCATGTTGGAGGGGTCAGGTATTAAATTATATCCGGCGCAACGCAGTGCTATATTTCGATATTATATGGTAGAAGTGTTTAGTACGCTTGCGCGAAAGCTACTTGCAGGCTTGGCCATCTAGTGAGTGGAACGGAAAG
>JAPYYV010019233.1:0-12821 GCA_030522625.1 Copidosoma aretas
TTGTGCCCGAGTCTCGTATATTATTTTTCTTGCCGAGGGCGCAAAGTGCAATTTTGCGCCCGTGGGCACACTTTGGGCCCGCGAAAATACTTTGCGCCCAAGGGCCGAAAAATGTTTCCTGCCCGTGGGCTTAAAGTGGTTTCAAGGGCCCAAAGTGGGCCTAAGGGCGAAAAGGCTCTGCTGAACTTTGGGCCCATGGTAAGAAATAGTAGTTTTCTCCACTTAAAATAGTCTTGAAAGAATCTTAAAATAGGTCACATTATTGTAAAAAAATATTCTAAAATTAACGTATAAAATTTTAGACATTGTTTCAACAATTGCGTTTTAAACAAATTGTTTGACCCTGAGATGCTTTTTAACTGTCAATTCAGATTATACACAAAAAAATACCTAAGAAAAACCTTGGTTTGTTCTTGGGCTTCTAGTTGTATTCAAAACCATGCTAAGCCATCGCCATAATTCACCTTATCTGCTATTCTCCCAAAATTTGTAGGTTAAGATCATGATTTCTAATATTTTCTATAGTTTTTTTTCAAACCCTACCATATAGGCTTCTTTTTAAAATAAAAATCATTAAGATCAGAGTGTCAGTCTTGAGTTAAATTATTTCGTAAGGATTCTGTCGTTTTCGAACATCGCGGCATACGCGATCATCTACCAAACGGGAAGAACGCCGTTGCTGCCTTTGTGTCAGTGTCAGGCGTGTAAAGAGCTGTGGTGTCCGTGTTTAGATGACATGGAATTGCCAGATTCCCCAGACGCTTTGCATCAACAATAACCATTGCCGGTAAAAGAGGATACACAAAAAGAGTTATTCCTCCGAGGGCTCGGATTACAGCTAAAGTAAAATCTGCAAAACCAATGCGGTAACATGGACTATTATAATTTTTCTACCGTGCAAATTTAAATCAAGTGTGTTAAAATAATTATAATGCATCTATTATCAAGGCTGGCTGTAAGTACAATAGAGCGTCTATGGTCAAAACATATAATGATTTTTATAATTTTTTGGTGTAGAATAAGAATCCACTCTTCTTTCACGTATGGAATAGACATAATTTGTTACACATAAATCACGGCAATCCAAACTTTTTGTATTCAATAATTTTTTTTTCATGTCATTAATTGTATACATTATAAAAAGAATGAAAGTATTCTTGGATTTATCGAAAAATTCATTATTATAAGTTATGAAATTGTAATATTCCGCAATCTTGTTTTTAACAAACTGTACTCTCCAAAGTTGAATAACTAAAATTTAACTTGTAATAAGTAACTATTGACTTATTGGGTTAGTCAAATGTCGTGCTCTGTCAATCAGTAAATATGCACTTATTTAAACAGTAAAAGAACGTTACTTTTTGAATAAGTGAATAGTGACTGATTGTATTAGTCAATATTCACTTATAAAACAGTAAAAGAACTAAATTTTTTTTTTTTTAATACATTATTTTCTTAATTTTCACCAGTTACATGCTTGCGACGTAGTATTTTGTACTAAATATAGGTGTAGCTGCACCTATTAAATTATTTATTAAAAATAATAAATAAGGCAACCGAGATTACTTATTTTTTATTACATAAAAATCACTTATTTGATAGATGGTTGTTAAAAAAAAAGATTAAAAACATATTTATTACTAATCATATTATTTGTTATTGAGTTTTGAATAAATCAATAATTGAATCGTACATTTTTTTTATTTTTAATGTCTTGTTTCATTAATTAAATTATTGTTTACTATCTAAATAATAGTTTGAGAACGTTCATTATCATATGGATGTTGGTACGTGTCATAAATGATGTGCTGAAAGCGAAGAATGTTATGCTTTCGAAAAATGATATTCCTGTCGAGATTCGAACTGCCAACCTGTTGAACCGGAGTCCAGCATCATAACCACTAACCTAAAGCGACTAGTGTGAGCGAATGTAAAAAACTTATACATGTATATTACTTGCATCACTTTTACTGATTAAATCGCAAAATTTTACTAATTCCGCAGTAAATAGCGAAATAGTCAAGTTTTAACTTATTTTCCAGTAAAATAAAGTTTATTTTACGAACAAGAAATTTTTTATTAATTCCTCAGTTGTATTTTACTGTTTTATGAGTAAAATTAAAATTTACTTATTTGATAAGTAAAAATTTAACTGATTCAACTTAAGAGAGATATATAGTACTGACTACTGAGATAATTTATAATAATACCATTTTTTAAAGCTCACTGCTTCTGAAAGTGTTATGTTGCTACACATCACTTATTGACAACTATTATTTAATTAGCTGTTGTTTTTCAAAAACATACAATTTGTATGACACTAATTATTTTCAATTGCCATAAGTTTATGGGGATTTATAAACATATGGCAATCAGGAAGTATAAGTGTCATAGATATTCTAATTTTATAAGCTATTTATCAACGCAAACAAAAAATTCAACTGATGCCCATGTTAGAGATGCAAAATTCGTATGGGGGTGAGTCTACCACACGATGTTTTTAAGTGTGATAAGCTGATCTTACGTAAATCGATAATACAGATCTTAAGAGCCACCTTAGTATCCATCAAATTTTATTAAACTTAAACGTTCGAAAAGTATCATTTCACAAATAATCACTCCATTCACCTTTTTTTTATTAGCTGTTGTTTTTGAAAATACTTGTAGAATATTTATGACACATATACTTCCTGATTGCCATATTTTTATAAATGCCGATAAACTTATGGCAATTAAAAAGAATTAGTGTCATACAAATTGTATGTATTTGCAAAAACAACAGAATATGAGATGAAAGTTATAAATGAGTGTTAAGTAGCAAGATCACACTATTAGAAAGACTGAGCTTTTAAAAAAGGTATTATTCATTATCTCAGTAGCCAGTACCATATACAGATGGTTAAAAAGGAGATTCCAGAATATTGAAATGTAACAACTTATAATAATGAATTTTTCGATCAATACAAGTACCAGAATATGTTTCTTCTCATTACAATTAATGACAAGAAAAAAAAATTATTAAATACAAAAAGATTGGATTGCCGTCATTTATGTGTAACAAATTGTGTCCATTCCATACGTAAAAGAACAGTGGATTCTTATATCAGCATATGTTTTGACCATAGGCGCTCTATTGCACTTATAGCCAGCCTTCATAAAAGATGCATTTTTAGGTTCGACGTAAAAAGGCTACATTTATTTCAGCGGAACATATATCTTACAACAACAACAACAGATCACTGGTAAAATTATTGTACAATTAGCAAAGGAACACTGACAAGAGAAATACATTTTTTGAAAATTGTAAAAATATGCATCAGATCAAAATTTTTAACATTAGAAGTTGGTGTTGTAGACGGAATTCCAATTCTTTGAAAATAAATAATTTTTTTCAAATACATGTTTCGAAAAATTTGCATGATACCTTCTCGTCCCAAGCGGAAATAGTCTTGATTATATATTTATTCGTAATTATTTATAAAAAAAAGGTAACTCAGATAAACTTATGATAACAGTTAACAAAGTCCAGATTAAAGACTATCATAATATGTATTGCTGATTCACTATATGCTACAAGTAATACTTTATATCAGTTATTATCAGTTATCAACTTTTTTTTTCATGAAATCTGAGTTGATAAATATGGTTACATTTCATTAGTAAGAAAATAATTTTCATTAATAATTAGTTATAATTTATACGAATTATTATTAGTAACTTAAAAATGTTATGTCAAATAATAACAAGCTATAAAAATTACAAACTATTCATAAAAGTTAATATCGGTTATTATTTATTTGCTCTTCATTTGTAAGATATTATTTTATAAGAAAATAAAAAAAAATTATAACTGATAATAACTAATAATAACAGAAATTACATTTTGTTCTCCCGAACCTCCTCAAAATCATCTACAATAAATAGATTGAATTTAATAAACAGAATATACTGAAATTTTTCATCGGGTTTGGAAAAATTGATAAAAATCAGTTGAAAAAAAAAAAGGGTTTTTTTTCTTCATATTTTTCCTAGGTTCTTTTCCGCTTTTAAAACCCTAGGGCCACCTCATGAACGGAATGAACGGAATGAATCCTTCACAAATGAACGGAAAAGTGGGAAATAATTTTTTTAATGCATCGTCTATAGAAGCGGGAGTCACCAAACTTTTTAATTGCTTATAACCAATATTAGGTGACTCCTGATTTTATGGATTATACATCAAAAAAGTAATTTTATACTTTTTAGTTCATTACTAAAAGAAAATCTTTATAATTTTTTCATATTTTTTATATTTTAAACTTTTTAGCCAGAAGTATTTGACTCTTGACTCTATAAGGTAGGGCTGCCGCAAAATTCGATAATTTCTTGATACTGTCTTGTCTTGTCTTGAAAATCAAGACGATATCAAGACAAGATGTGTCTAATGCCGCTCAAGACAAGAACAAGATTGACCAATCAATAAGTATTTATTGTCAATACCAGTCTCTGGAGAAATCAAGATCTTGACTGCATCTTGAGGTTTGCGTTAAAAAATAATTATGTCAATAAAAGAAAGTAGTTTTAATGTTAAACAGCACTGCTATGCAAATATAAAAAGCTTTATAAGTTTTTTTTTTCTGATATATACGCATTATTTTATCGACCACTAAATTGAACGGTGAATTTATTGACCCTTGCTACTACCTAACAGGTAAGCGTACACCTATTATTAGGCGATATTTGAAAACATGCAAGTAATTATAAGGTTTAATGTTTTAGGCAAGTATTAATACACAAATATATATTCATAATATAGGAGAAATTATTATTATTCATCACTTGTTCTATTATGTATTTCGATTTCTTCATCATTTGGGAATATAGAGCGATTTCAGATTATTTGTATCTTTCATGCAGATTATTTCTTTTTTTTATGACGTTATATTTGAGATTTGTTTCAATCCTGAATAAAGCCATTTATTTGTAAGGGAGCGTTCACGAACTACATTGAGAATTTTGGGTAGCGGGGGGGGTCTTAGAAAATACTACGCTTGGTAACGATAGGGAGGTGGGAGGGGGGGGGGGGCGAGGTACTTAATTCAGTTAACGTTACGACAAATAAATTACAAGATAAATTTTTTAACGTTCCTAAATGTTTCTTAAATAGTAATAGAGTAGTTTCGCACGAGATTGGAAAGGCTTTAATTTGCGAACCGAGAGGCTAACGGCACGAGCCGTAGGCGAGGGACGTAACAAGGTTCGTAGAGAAGCCTTAACGATCGAGTTACGAATGCTATTTTTCCTACCAAGGATGTACCAGGGTTCCAAAAAGGCCCAAGGTAGGAAAAATGATTTTTTGGGTTATGAAACAAGGGCAAAAATATTGACTAATGTGTCACGTACGCACACGGGAAAATAGGGGTAAATGACCTAATTACTGCGCACTTGCTACTTGACCGACTGTATTCATATTCCTGAGTGCCTATTTTAGACTGATTAGATCAAACTAAAAGTTTACAAGAAACATGCGTTATTAATCTATTGCGAAATAATTTTTTTGGCGTTAAAAACACTTAAGTTTTTCTAAAAAACGAATATCAAAAAAATATCTCCATGAATGAATTAGTGCGCACTCTACCCAATTGCTGCGCACCAATTACTCCGCAACACCAAATACTGCGCAACATATGCTACGCACTAACCAACGTTCAATTTAAGTGACTTGAACAACCGTAGGGATTTTAGGAAGGTATAATTTCACAAGGTTTACTTCAATAAAAGTACACGAATAAAAAATTTAATGATATATGAAACAACGCCGCAAGCTAGTTTCATTAACTTTTGCTCTACTTTAAGTTACATTCTCTGCAAATCTCATGGCTATGTTTAAATGTCTTTTCATGAAAGAATCATACCAACCCCTCCCAGGCTTGTTGTCCATAAACGGAGTATTGTAACTCATTATGTCACAGATTATTTGAACGCTGTCCAGCAGCTGATGTTTGTCAACAGGAAATCCTGCTCTTGAGAATTCAAAAATCCACTAAGCCAAGTCATCTTCTTCTTCAGTCGTTCGTATTGTTTTCGGTCCAGGTTTTTTGTCTGCATGGTTGCCCTTCAGTTTGGCTCTAATTGTGAACTCTGGTATTCTGTATTTTATTGCTACTGATCCTAAACTGCATTTTTTTGCTCTGATATCACCAAGAGCTTGCTCAACCCTTGCTTTCGTATAACTCATACGATTGTGACGGATCTCGACTAACTTCACTTTTTGTTTACTCTTCTTTTTTGCTTTTGCCATGACACCTTTGACTTCTGATCTATTTCACTATTATATGATTAAATTTGTTGAAAAACATTTAGATAATCACTGAAGAAAATCTCGCGTTCGAAAAAGTGAACAAAACGTTTTGTAAGGTTTGGTAATTCAACTGATACAAGCGCAGTAATTCAAACATGCATAAAAAGACAGTACCGATGGCTGCGGTTGACTTTAAATAAACTAAATTTAATAAATAACATAAAATAAGGATTTTTATTGAAAATCAATATTTTTTTTACTATAAAATCTATCGTGACCAGTATTAATTTAGTATCGATGAAGATAGAGATATTTTTAGTAACGCGTCTACTTGAGAAGATTTGTGTTTTTCTGGACAAAATTTCATTTCCATGAAATCATCAACTTTATACTTCTGACAAATATTTATTCAAATCATTATGTGGCTATAACTTCTTGAAAATTATGACTCATAATTATGATATATATTTTCAAGTACTTTTCAGCCATATTCAAGTATTTAAAAGTAGATAAATCTTGTAATTACGTACGAGTGCACAGTAGTTGGGTCGTGCGCAGTAATTGGGTTATTAACCCCTATATACATTTGAACAAATTTTTCAACCTTTACATTGATAAATCGGGATCTTCCAGAAATATTAGGAGCACCAATGTACAAAATTCCAATGCCTACTATCCATGATGTTTGTATCTGGTTAATTCGTGGCACATAATTAATTGAAGAGACAAATCTTAAAGATTGAAGATTAAGATTTTTTTATTTCTGGCGATTCTTAGGTGATATTTGATGACAAGGAACGGAAATTTTTTTTTTAATTCATTATCAAACATCATTTTATGATATTTAATGTTGAATGTTTATTCGTAGATAATTTTTTTCTTAAAAAACACTATTCAATCAGTATTTATAAACCTAAGACTAGTTTGACATTAGGTTGTTTGTACGCAGAAAGGTGTATGTATGTATGGATTGTAATTTTGTGTGCGAATATTGAAAAATATAAATCAATCATCACCATGTAATTCTCGAAATTATAATTAGTTCCATGTCAACGGGGAAGTAGTGGGGGGGGGGGGTGACGGGGTCCGTGAGTTTTTCAACCGAGGGGTGGGGGGGTCCCTATACACCGAAAAATCGTAAACGTAGTTCGTGCACGCTTCCTAATGTTCTTAGTTACAGTTAAGGAGGTTCGGGAGTATCATTCAGCGAGGCAAGCACGGGAAAGTCCCCCCGGTCCGCGCAGCTTGGCTCCCTTTACCGCGCACCCCCTCTTGCACCCAACGAACTCAATGTTTCGCTTACATTTACCGTTGGTATTGTTTAAAATGCACTGTAACATGACTTGAAATTTTATTCACTGAATCTTGATACAATATTTCATACGTAAGTATGGTTTTTTTAAATATCTTTTCATTTTCCAAAAATATTTGTCCATGTCAACGACAAATCGAGGTTACGTTCCATAAGAGCCTATGTTATCACAATCATTTTTATTTGTATCATTCTTTTCAAAATGACCTATAACAAATATTTAAAAAATGCATATAAGCTCTACCTATTCTATTATCATTATGATCTCTGCATTTTATTATCACTCCCGAACCTCCTTAAGATCACGCTTTACGATTTACGTTTATTATACAAATTTTTTAAGTATGGTAATTTAATAATCTTCCTGATTCATACAATAAATATAAAATAGTATTGTAAAGATTTGTAGGTAAACTTTTACATTTTATGTATGAATTTAATGAAATTGTTTATATAAGTACTGAATGCATATACTTATTTAACAATTTAATATTAATGTAACAATTGTTTTTTTTTTTTTTTTTTTTTTTTTTTTTTTTTTTTTTTTTAATTTTTTTTTTTTATTTTTTAGCCATGTAGGTGAAAATTCAAGATTATTTAAGACAAGATCAGGATCACGTAAGTAAGGTCAAGACGAGATCAAGATCCCTTATGCAAGACCAAGACAAGACCAAGACAATACTTGAAATTTTAGTATTTTCAAGAATGAGACAATATTGTTTGAAATCTCGTATTGTCTCGTCTTGCGGCAGCCCTACTATAAGGAAACTATTTTGTTGTCTTATCTGCAAAATCACGTATAGGAATAAACGTACATACACGAGTTGATCGACGATCGATCCAAAACAAGCGAGCTATCGATGCCCGATGGGCGTTAGCGACTCCCGCTTTTATAGACTGTACATTCAAAAAGTTATTCCCTACTAGTTGCTTCATTTATTTGTTCAAGTACATATCTCATAATTTCTCAGGACGTAAAACAATTTTTTAAATTAAATTTCAGTATTTTATTTTTATAGCTTTTAAGCTAAAAATTCTTTAGTTTACCGAAAGACGTGCCATTTTATTCATAAATCTACCATTTACTTTTCTGCAGTTTCAGTTGAATATACTTTGTAATAAGCTGGAAGTATTAACTGTTCTTATAATATGAAAAATTATTCAATGAATATTCTTAAACCGTATCTTTGAAGCTACACAAAAAGTTTCGAAAAAAGTCCTAATTCTATACTAAGTTCTTTGAAAAAACAAAAAGCATAATTAAAGGGAATGGGTATGAAAATTTTTGCATTTTTACAGTGGTAAACTTCGCACAGTTTTGACGAAGTGAGAGATTGTTCTGAAAGTAATAAGCTCGAGATTTTTTTAAATGTATACGACATAAGTGAGAATATATTTAATTTATGATTCAACTGTAGCCATAGTAAAGACAAGTGCAATGATCAAAATAAGAATTACTCAGCCATTAATTACCATATAGATAACAGAAAAAAGTTTTTTGGCATGATTAAACTTTGCACTTTAGCTGTGTGCTTGAAAGTACATTCTCTGCTTTTCCTTAATTTATATACATCCTATGATTCCATAGTAATACAATATAATTCATACGACGAGTGCTCGTCTTGCTCTCCACAAAAACTGTAAATCTAGCCCTGCTACGCTATAAAATCATAAGGTGAAAGAGAAAGGTTAAAGTGAATGAGATTCTAAGTAAGAAGGATGGAGAGAGGTCACATCGTAGCAAAATGAAAGGAGAATGAGTGAACGTAAAAGTGCCAAACCATAAGACAGTATTGGCAAGACCGGACGGCAATGTTATACCACTACGCGGCAATCGAGTCTTCTTCAAAGCTGAACTCTCATTCCATCGTGCAGTTGTATCGTTAGTAACTTTGAGCTGCATTTACGGTCACAGAGTACAGTTTTTTAGGATGAAATATATTTTTTGTGTTTGAATTAATTTAGTAGAAGTAATTCAAACATAGTTTATTACGGATACCAATAAATTTTTGCGACCGCAGTGTTTACCGCATCAACATGACATCTTCGGAAATTATAAATCTTCTTGGGCTAGGTTTGTAAATATATATTCCCTTTTTCAAAATGATTTACTAAGGCAAGCTTAAAAGTGTAAACAAATGTTTCCATAGTTTTGTGGCACTCTCTAAATCTGAACAAGTGAATTACACGCGAATTAGTGCACATTCACTTAAAATAAGTGAAATATCGTTCACTTTAAAAATGTGTGAGCGACTTATAAGTTATTTTGAGTGCATATGCACTTACTCGCGTAAATTTCACGTATTCACATTTAGAGGGTATATATTATGTGAGTTAATGATAACATTACGATGATATGATTTATTATAAATGACATTGGTTCACAGTATATTTTATTTACTTGTACTCTGTTATACTCTGTTCAATGTCAAATAAAACTTGGCCAATTTATTGTACTAATAAATATTAATACACCCGTGACATATCTCTTTAGCATGTATCTGAGAACATATAAATTTCTTACTATACGATTGTGCATCTTTATCTGCCTAAATTTTAAGAGCCAATTACGTAAAAATTTTACTAGAGGCTTGTTATATAAAAACTATACAATTTTTAACAGATAGAAACACTTTTTTACCAACGTTTAATGGTCAGATCTTAAAAGAAAAGTAAGATCTCCATACGGTGCTGCTTTCATGAATTACAAGAACACAAATTTAATTTTGATAAGCTTTTTTGTATAAAAATAAGACTGAAACGATATTTTAATTCAAAATAGCAAAAATTAAATAGACAGAGATTTTTGTATTTTGTAATCATGGTTTTTTTTTTAATTCCTGAATAGTAAAATGATATACAATGATCAAGTTTCTTTTGAAAATTTAGATAATGCTGATATTAAAATATAACAATTGCGAGAACCTTAAAATATCCATTGAACAAAAACTATGACAACGCTTTTTTCGTCAATTTTTCTGTTTTAAATAAAAGCTTTAAGATTCATTTTAGGAGTGTGCATTTCCCACAATTAGTGTTTCATGCTTGTAAAAGAAGTTGGAAAGGTTTAGGAATTTAAGTATGTATCGACGCCCTGGACGAGAAAAATTATGCTCTTTCTTTATGCTTGAACGACAACAATTCCCTGATGCAGAGCCCAGACAAAAACTATGCCTTTTTTTAACCTTTCTTGAGCTTTAACAAAGACTATGCTCTTTTGCTGAGCCAAGATGAAGACTAGCTCAATTTGCGATTAATTAATAGATTTTTTATTGAAATTAATAAATTATTGCAATACAACGGTATTAAATATGATTATGGCATTGATAAATATTATTTTAAATAGTGAATTAAAATACTCAAGGCCTCCGGCATTTGGCACTCACATGATTTGACACATTCATTTATTCTAATATTAATAGTATATTATTTTCTATATAGTTAATATGATTGTGCATATTATTAACGAAAATAATCATCGTACTCTTGATTAATGCAAATATACAATTATATGTATGATCGTGAGGTGGGCCTGGATGAATTGCCAACACAAGATCTTGGTTAGCGATCGCTTAAGTTGGCTCATGTGGAATGATATAGATAATTATTTTTGAACTAAAAAAAATTGTGGGTTATAGTGTAAGCCCTGCACTTTTGTTGCAAAAAATGTTGCAAAATTCGCACATCAACATTGTTTCTTATGAAAATTTCGTTATAAGTCCTTATTACTTGTTTACAATTAATTATAATTGAACATACAATATTGTATTCTATGGTATTTTTTATGAAGAAAATTTTCCAAACAAAAAAATAAGCGGTAAACCATAAAAATTTTAAGAAAACTCTAATGTTATACTAAATTTTAAGCGTTTGACAAATTTTGAGTATACTCAAGTACTCAAAAATTAATCAATTTTCACTTCCGTAAAATATTGTTCACCTGTACTGCACCGTCAGACTAATATTTTGTTACGTAAATGTAACTGTTATTGAACATACACCTTTATCGTTTATACATTTCTAATATGATTTTTAAGTATTCTTTGTGAGAAATTTATCAATATTAAATACAAAATTTGATAACAAAATGAAACTAATGGTGCCTTAATTGGTGGAAATTTTTTTAAAGATATTCGAAGTAATGTTTTCTTATGCCATAAGTATGTTTAATGAGTCATCACTAACATTACTATTATTTTTATATTAGAACAGCTATTTTACTTTTGTAATTCATACCGGACCGTAGTAATCTACGTCCAAGCTTAGCAAAAGGGTATAGTTTATCTGGGCTTAGCAGAAATACATAGTTTTTATACATTAGGGGACATCTAATAATGACGTGGGGAGATTTTTCGAAATTTCAGCCCCCCCCCCCCCCTCCTCTGGGTGAGATTTAGTGAGATTTGACAGGAACCCCCTCCCCCCGCATGAGATTGGTCCCATACAAGAAATGACACATAAAAACACACAGACAAGCACACACACACATATATACTTATACATAAATTCATGCATATATTTATGTATTTATTTACTTATCTATTTATTACAAGATTTACGAGAAAAGTCACTTTTACGTGGATAAAATTGCATAAAATACGCGTACTGGCTAATTTTTTAACTTATAAAACATTGATGTTTCTATATACACTACTATACATACTTTACAAACACTACAAAATGGTACTGTATGCAAAAAAATATTTTATTTTAATTAACGTTAAGGATTCACAGCAATATCACTTTTTCTAATTTTGTATTCACTCCATGGGTATTCATGTGATTTTTCTATTGCAATAATTGGGCACATTACTTGTACGTTTTTTGGTAAGTAGGTACATAGTCATGTGTTAAAGAACAAATCGAACCTACGTGAGGGACCCGTTTCATTATCATCATGTATGTGCTCAAAATTAGCCACTGAAGGGTATTCTTTCGTAGAAGATGACGGCATGACGCACCGGTAATAGGCTCCGTGCGTGAACTACATCAGCGCCAACTTGTGGCTGGCTGGAGAGTCGGCGTGGTTACGAAAATACATGGGAAAGCGTGATTGACTGCAGTACATAGTTTTCTTATCAATATTGAGATCCTTTTTTATAGGTTAACCATCTCTATAAGAATCTCTATCGTCTTACTTATGCAATAATAATTTTTTTATCATAAGATTATGCTTCAGAAGTTGTCAAATGTATATTTCTTCCGTTGTCCCTCGTCCGTGTGAGCTAC
>JAPYYV010019237.1:0-14089 GCA_030522625.1 Copidosoma aretas
GAAATTTTTTAGGATTTGTCGACCCCCAAAAAAACTTAAAAAATTTTCAGGTTTTATCGACCCCCTCTTTAAATAACTTAGAAATTTTGACACGAGGCTTATTTTCATAGACGAAGATAGCCGAAGTCATCTGAAAGACACTATATCACTGAATTTGGCCGAAAACAGACGAATAATTTCGGTTACAGAGGAACTCTCTCACGAAAGCCCTCTAACATCGTCAAACATTACCGAAAAAAAACCGGATGCAGCCGAAGCCGATCCTTTAGTTATGAAAAAGAAAACAGCAGAACCGTACCCTCTTGCTCAATGCAAGATAAAGCTATGATACAACTCAACTACCTACAACGAAATAACCAAATATACCGCACGCTTATAATGTTTATTAATAGATCATTTATTCACTAATCAAGAGTATAAACAGAATATATTATGTGATTTCGGAATAAAGTAAATGCGTCAATACCGATTCTTACAGGAATGGGGCAGAGCTGCCGATTCATGCAGATGGTGCAAAAAAAAACAGGCATTTGCAAACCGTAATTGTGCTGAAATCTAGTGAATTATATCTTAACTGTTATAAACTAACATTTCCTAATCGCATACAATGTCTTTTTAATACGAAATATCATTAGCAACATAGTTCTGTGTATTATACTTACTGTAATGGTGTTTTATACTTTTAAATATAATGTAAACGGACAATGTTTGCTGGATAGCACATGCTTCTGACAACGTAGAAAAATATCTTGAAAACAATAATGGCAAATATCTTGTAATTTTTCAGATTAAGGGAGGTAAATAAGGACACCGATGCAATCAGCGGGTTTTGACTTATTAAGTAAACTACCTATCACATCTAAACTACTCCCACTGAAGCTCCTTAAAATATCATTTCACAAAAAGTACAAATACATTTTTACTTTTTATAAATGAGTGCTGGGATCATCATCGAACATATTACTGCTGAATCAGCCGCACCGACTTATCTATGTGCTGAATCAGCAGCATCTACACATACTGTTTACTGGAGAAGTGTAACTTAATACATTGGTTGCCAAGTTGTTTAAAACATTTTTTCATATATTAATCCCAATTTCTTCTATACTCACTACACCTCACGCAATTTTATTTCCTATTTAAATAGCATGGGATTTTCAAACTTCAACCTTGTTCGATTTTTTTGTCTACTTAAAGTACTTTTTCTGGATTTTCAAATCATACTATTGAATTACATGTCACTTGGACTTCATTTATTGTTTTTTCCAGCTCAAAATAAGCAAGTTGAAAAAATTTCATATTTTGGATTTTTTGTTCTTCGAAGGCTTCGAAAAATCAATAAATCTAGTCCAAGTGATACGTAATTTATTGGTGTAATTTAAAAATCCAGAAAAATACTTAATGTGGTCAAAAAAATTAAACATGGTTGAAGTTTGAAAATCCCATGCTATTTCAATGGGGAATCAAATTAGATCTAAGGGCACGTGTTAAATCCAAAATTTTCAGGTTTTCAGGGTATGGATTGTTATTTTTGGATACAACGAAGAGATTGCAGGGGGTATATGATCAAAAAGTTAAAATCGATAAATAACGGATACCCTAATATACATACTTCTTAAATACAATACACGGAAAATAGTGCTAATGATATTTTGTATGAATATAACATTGTTCGTGATTGGAACTCCTTAGCCAATTACATTTTAGTTATAGTTCGCTGGATTACAACGTAACCATGATTTTCAAGTGGATGGTTTTCTTTCCACAATTTACATAAATCGGTTAATCTGTTAATGGGAAAAAAATAGATTCAAAAATAAAAAATTTTCTAGAAATTGCAATAAACTTTTAAAACAGTACTGGAATAATTTGTGTATAATTCGTCGTAGAAACAATATGAAGAGCCATGAGCAGTTGCAAAATTACCCCTTCAAAAATATAGTGCTTCAAACATAATGGACTTCTGTTTAAGGACTTAATTTTGATAAATAAAATTATCAGTAATTTTTTTTTTTTTATTTAAATGTATCGCCGCAAAAAACAGTAACTTTTTTTTTTATCAAACTTTGCCGAAAATTTTTAGCAATTCAATGAAATTAAGACAATTGTCTCATTGTAATAAAACTGAGAGATACAAAATATGAAATTAAGCTTTAAATTGTTTTCACTGCAAAATTTTAGTTCAATACAATAAAATCATAAATTTTATAATTAAATAGGGAAACATACGATTATATAAGTATGTAAAATTAAATACGATATTGTACGATCCTTCAAGAAATTTTAGAACAAATTGAAACATTGAAGTTATTTTATCTGCAAATTCCATTGTTCGTGAACTATCCAGAGGATCAAGTAAAGTTTATGACTTCTACTTATATATAACGTAAACTATATTTTACTGAATCTCAAGCATCATAACTGTATTTTAACAATAGTTATTCAAACAGAACGAAAAAGAAGGTTTTGGTGGTTTTTTGTCTTTTTCAACCGGACTATTGGTGACAAAAGAATTTTTTCTTACTCGATTTTAGATAAATAAGTGGGCTAAAACTTGTAAATAAAACATTTTGCTTTACGGCCCTTTGTATTAAGTATATTTGATGAAATCTGAAAAAAACAGCGATTTCCTGCAGTAAGTTTATTAATAACTTAATATGCAAATGTACGTTTATGTTTCAATAGAATATTAAAAAAAAAAATATATAAAAGTGATTAGAGAAAAAAAAAAGATTTCACTTGAGTAATTTTGACTCCGAAACAGAAAAAAATATAGGAAAAATAATAAAGATATAATGTAGAATACCTCATTCGTACCTCCCACTCTTCCATAATCCTCCGTCAGCTATAACGCAATTTTATATTTTAATCTCTTGATTAGCACACCGCAGCAACAAGTAAACCTAGTCTAACCAAAATCAGCCACCTCTTAAGTCCTCACTGAAAATTTGGTTCTTTTCTCTGTAAAATTATCCTAATAATATTTTCTACATTTTTTTAATTCTCTTTATTAGGTAGAGTATTTATATACCCTTTCTTGTAAATCCGTCCTCCAGTTAAAATTTTTTGTACAGATACTTGCATACATTAAAATGTATATCTTATATAATTTTTATCTGTATATTCCAAAACTCCCATGACGCCTATAGACAGGTGAGCTAAACTTTTTCTTTGTTATGATTACCTATATAATTCCAAAAAATTCTTCAAATATATTAAAAAGTATACGTTATTATATACATTTCGTAATTAATCAAATTTTATATTATGATAAAACAATCACAACAATGGAAGTCATCACAAATATATCTTTTCGTGAAACCATAAAATCATGCCTTATTTCAAAAATTAATAAAATATTGAAATATAAACTATGAGCAATTTAAATCTTTATTTATAGAGGAAACTTTTACCTGAAAAGCTAGGAATATCTACAAAATGATTTTAGATCTCTTATAAACATAATTTAAAAAAATATTTATGATCATCATTTACCTGAACTTATAATTCGAACATTTTTTTCCAAAAAGCAATTTCATTAAAGTTATCTGATTTTTTCATTCTAGTTAAAGATATTTCATTGAAATACTGGAACAACACGTCAGCAACATATTTGTGACGATAGAATGCGTATTTTCAGAGTTTAACATTCCAGGAATGCAAAAAAATTGGAAATAAGCAATTGTGGCACAATATTCAGTCATCGTCAAGGCAATATAATATTTACTGTTGTCGCGCAATATTCCGGTAGGGATTGGCATTTTTTATGTATTAAATAATGTGCCGGAATACAATATAACGACAATATGATAATGTAGTTGTTCCAATGCATTACTGTTAAAATATTACAGAAATAGAATATTATATGTTATTTAATATCAATACAACTAGAACCTTGTGGACACATACTAATATAATTTTATTTTGCTTCATATTATAGCAACATATCAACAAAGTTTTTGCTACAACAAAATGCCTATTCTAAAAGCACGTCATTATAAAAAATATCAAGGATTAATAATTAAAATATAATATTTAGGCAAAATTAATAGAATGTAATATTTGCTGTTGTTGCATAATATTGCAGCAAAACATTGGCAAAATCTATGTGAAACATAGTGAAGCTGCAATACTATAGCAATATTTGAATAATGTGGTCGTTTAACTATTGCAATCGTGTACTGCTATAATATCTCACAAATAACATGAATTAGAATATTAGACAATAATATAACTGCAAATTTATGGAATCAAACTAAACAAGAGCATTTTTGCACAATATTGTAGCAATAAATTAGTAATATACTTCCAATTTTAAAATAGGTACCTATAATGTGATTTTCTGTATCAGAGACTTGATGCGTGTGTGTATGTATCTATATATATGCTTGTATGTTATATGCTTGGACTTTAATATCAAATTTATGTCAACGTATTCTCTGAAATGTATGTCAAATCAATCGATTTGATTTATTTGTAATACTATAACAGTTCTTGCATAAACATAAAAGTAATTCAGTCCAGCGCTGACTGTTTAATCGGATCCTCAACTTGATATATGCCCTCGCTAAGTACAAGATTATAAAACTGCCTTGCATGAAACAACCCTATCCTAAGTAAAGACGTCATTACTGACGTAATTGATGACGTCTCTAAAGACATCATTCATGATGTCACTAAAGCTGTCACCAAAGACGTCTCCAGAGACGTCTCTTAATTCGCTTCCATTACTATAAAAATTTATTTATGCCACTTTTTCCGTGGAAATCACGTATGAATTTATTATGAGCAACAATTTTTTAAACCAAAATATAAAAAAAAAACACCAAGGTCGAGTCTTGAACTTGGTCCGTCAGAATCAGAGTTCAGCATCTTACCCACTTGGCCTGCAATGCGTTCAATTTTCATTTTCTTTTCAAGCAAAATCACAAATAAACACACTAAAATTCGACTCAATATTATATTTAAATATTTCTTTCATAAAATCAGTTATAATTATAAATTAAGGAGGATCAAATAAATAAAATTTGATTTTAAATAGAGATATGAGACTGATTGTATAAAAGAAATATTTAAATAAAATATTAAGTAGAATTTCAGTTATTGTATTTGTGACTTGGCTTCTAAAGAAAATAAAAATAGAATGCATACAAAATTTGTATCTTATATGGATTAAAATTGAATGGAATCTACAATCCAGGATTTCTGCATATTTTTTCTATTTCATATGCAAGTCTTGGCTACGTATACGCGATATAATTTGATGATTTAATCCATGAAGAATAATCATTTAATTAAACTTTCAATTTTAGCTCTTTTGATTAAGCCTAAAACTGCGTTGACTGCCCTTTGCACCCTACCTGTTGATTTTCTACATGCCACGAAAAGTTATTTTTTGTGAAGAACCACACTTCTTTCACTATTTGCACGTTTAAAACTTTCCATTCCTGCAATTAAAATTCAAACAGATTTGTTTCCATCCCTTTTTCATTCCTAAAAATTCGGATTGCCTTATATTTTTTATGTTTGCTTCCAGTATATTTTCGTACCATATTTATCTAAGTCTTTTTGCATTGGTTTCGCGTCTTTAAAATGCTTCGTCTTTAACACAACGTCATCATGTAATTTGAGATAGTCCAGTTGGAGTTTGCCTACTGTTGTACCACCTGCATTATTTTACATCCACTTATCGTCTATATTCTTTATAAATGAACGAAAAAGTACCAGGCTTCATAAGCACATTCTTTTACTGTTTCAATCAAATTTGTTAGCCCCTGGCCGTAATTGCCTATTTTTGTATACATCTATAGATTTTTTTCAACATTTTTGTTATTTCATACCTATTCCTATTATATTTAATTTCACCCAGAACATTTCTCTATTGCTGTTATCAAATTCTGTTTTGAAGTCTATGAACAGAGAATATAATTTATTGCCCCCTGCCTCTAGTTTACTTTCAATTAAACTATTAAGTACACAAATTCACTACCATGTTCTCCTTCTTGATCTGATGACAGCCTTCTTTATTATTTTAAATTTCTCGACCTATTTTGTACTTTTTCAGCGATTATAATTGCTTATATCTTGTATGCTACATTTAAAAAAGCCACTTATTTTTAGTTTTAAAGTCCTTCTACTCATTTCCCAGCTTGTGAATTTGATGGATTTTTTCTATTTCCCATCCTTCGATAATGAGTGCTTTTGTCCATATGCTAAAAGGTATGTTTGTTAAATAAATCATTCAAATTATTTGCAGACTCTTAAAACATTTTTCCATAATTTTGTCCCTCCCTGTGGCTCTTATGACTTTGATTTTCCCCAAGACATTTTTTATTTAATGATGGATATATCGTAGTAAAAATCCCTTTGGACTTCGCTGTCGATTCCTGTAATCATTTTCTTCTTCCGTACAATATGTATTACTGTTTCCTTTTAAAAACTTTTCGAAATGATTCTTTTATGCCTCTTTTTTTATAAGGTTGTGTAGGGATTGTAGCCTTAGACGTCGTAGGGGAGAAAGTGCTGGAATGAGCAGAGAGAATTAGTGTACATGTGTGAGCTTTATTTACTTATCGTGTGTGGCTCGGTCGAGAGCCGTACAAGGACTGAATCCGTCGGTACGCTGTTACACTACTTGACCAATACAGGAGTGGGGGAAGAACCCTACAGTACTCCCCTTAAGTCTTAACGCAGTTAAAACTTACTATAAGAAATCAATATTCACAGCAGTTCGAAAAATTCACAAATTTTGTAACTAAGTTTTGGACCAACTTATCTAAAAACGGATGCAAGACAAAAAATTTAACTTGATTAAATACATCAAATATCATAGAAAAATACATATTAATGATTATTTGTTCATTTTTAGATATCTTTTAATTAGTTTTATAACTCTTTCGATTACTTTTAAATACATCAGGAACGAATTATTACTTCAATATTTCGCTTTTAATACTGTTTGGTCTCTTTGACAAACTAGCTGACGGTCACACACACACACAACAGACTTACAATTCAATGTGCCGTTCCAAATAATAAAATTACAAAGGTATTGAGCGTCCGTCGCTTTCCTTTTTAGTAAAAACTATCAAAGAACAAAATTATTGAACGCACGTTTTTTTTTGTTATTTAAAATCTAAAAAGACAATTTTACTGCGCCTGCGTCTTTGCGTTAAAAATTATAAGAATACAAAATTGTTAAGCAGACGGCGCCTCCCGTTTTTTGGGGGGTGGAATTCTTTAAACAATGCTTAAATTGCTTGAGACTCGATTCGTGAGCCTTGCGATTGGATTACGCATGTATCGATATCTCTTTGTGTACAAAAGCGAAAACAAAAATTGCTACGACTTCACAGGTTCCTTAGAAACTATAAAGGCCAAACAAATTCATGCCAATGATCGGGTAAGGGACGGCCGCGGCAATTAGGTTCCATGTGAACGGCTACTCCAATTTGGAGTCCACCGATATTTTAAACTACCGAAAACTTAGTGGCGAATCGCTGGTGGCTAGAAGCCTCTAGTACCTGGAGTTGTGTCATGAGTTGATTGATTTACCCTTGCCATTGGGTGTCCGTTTATATGATAGAAATATAACTAAATGCTTGTAAGACGAAATTGTACAAAAGTTATGCATACGACATTCAAAAAAATCTAGTCTGGTAGTTGTCCGAAAAGTTTATATTTAGAAATAAAGACACAGTGCTCCTCACAATATGTATAAGATGCGCAAACAAAAACAACTCGAAAATTAAATTCAAAATAATACTGTAAATTAACCTAAAAATCCTTGTTATGCATCTTGTATTAGACTATATAATTATATACATGTGTACAGTACGCAACGGCGTCAACGGCCCTGCGTAATATTGGCAGGTGGGCGAAGACGAAATCTCCAAAAACGAGAGCAGCGAAAATGCATCAGGTAAGGACTCACCTGTGGAATGACGGCAGTGTAGCATGGCCGATGTACTTTCAGGCTCAAAGCGGGCGCACGAAAAACAGCAGCAGCAACACACTACGTTCAGCACTGCAGTTGGCGATGGGGATAGGGCAGCAGCAAACCCTAAGCAGGACCCTGGGTGACGGGGGCGAGCAGCAGCAGCAATTACGGGAGCAATTAAGGCTCGCGTTGGGCAAAGATGGCGGCTTCGAATATAAAAGCCAGCCACGTGGCAGCAACAAGGCTTAGCGCCAGCCCAGCTGCTTAACGCTGCGACGTCAGCGGTGGCGAGTAGGTGCCCACCGCAGCACTCCCCGTAGTGTCGTCCAGGAGCACGTCTCCCGAAGCAATCAATGACGATCGGACGAAAGTACACACCGGGGTCACCAATGTGGGGATTGTAGCCCTAAACGTCGTAGGGGAGAAGGTGCTGGAATGAGCAGAGAGAGTTAGTGTACGTGTGTGTGCTTTATTTACTTATCGTGTGTGGCTCGGTCGAGAACCGTACAAGGACTGAATCCGTCGGTACGCTGTTACACTGCTTGACCATTACAGGAGTAGGGGGAGACCCCTACAGTGGTTCCTATCTTTCCTTTTTTTATTTTTGAGTATCTTTCGAAAAATCATTTAAATTTAGCTTTCTGCTATTTGACTTAGTTTTTCATAGGCTTCTTCGATTTTTCTACCCCTATTATTTTCATTTATCCTTTTTTCGTTAGTCGCTAATTATATTTTTCCTCTTTCTTTTATTTTTTGAGTATTCTTTGATTTTGCCTATAATCCTTTATTTCTGCTCAATTATGCTGGAATCCTGTTTATTAATTTGCAATGAGTTGCCACAACAGATCTTATCATTTTTAGTTCCTTTGCTACCTGTATAATTACATTACGTAACCTGTCCCATTTGTTTGTGATATTTATGTCATGTATATTTGCTCCCAGCGCGCTCCGTGCGTTAAGCCCCCAATTTCTTATTTTCATGAAATAAATCATATTAATAATGATCATATAAATAAATAAAATTTCTTATACGATTAGTAATTTTCCGCTTGGTTAATAAAAGCTTAAAATAGCTTTATTCTCCAAATAAAAAAAATATGATCGAAAGTTTTTCCATTTTTTTTGTTTTGTAAAATTTTTAATTTTTTATTTCTTTTTAAAATGCAAGTTTCAAAATATTTTTTTTACACAAATTTTTAATTTGACACTGAACAGAACATTAAAAAAAGGATTTCCTAGGCTAGGACTTTAGATATATATACAGACGTATTATATTGTGGATTCAGATAACAAATAATAAAATTACACTTAGCATGTACTATACCAAATGCATATGTATAGGATGAATACAGTACCATTTTTTTGGGGTTACTCACTCGGTCTTATTTAAAAAAAATTACCAATCACTTCAAGCACTCATAGCACAACTATGGAAGCTTTAACAAAATTATTAAAAATAATTTAAATTGCGAATGAATTTTCTCCCATCTATATTGCGTTAATATATAATGATATGGATACTTAGATTATTAGGTTGATTCCCGCGATTTTTTGCTTCTATGCTCATTACATTTTCTGTGCACTATAAAGACATTTTATACAATTGCCACCATTCTAATGGAACAACTTCTATAATTTCTTGTAGTGTCTAATGATTAGCGATCAGCTAAAGCGACTTCATACTATTTTAAAAAATTTAGCAGCAATGTTTTGAATACTTCGAATTTGTGAACAAAATCTCCAACAGGATGAATAGCAAAAATTTGTAAAAGAAGTTTAAAAAGTTTTTTACAGAACGATTTGTATTTGTTGAAAAACGAAATATTTCTGATTATTATTAAAAATCTTCTTGTAACCATTATGAATAAAATGCATAAGAAGCCCTTTTTGGACTTTCTACTGAAAGTAAATACCTTTATTTACCGATGACTTATAGTAGCGTTTATGCTGTGCTGAAAACAAATACACGTAATGAGTTAAGACTTCATATATCATGTTTTCTTTTAAGAAATTATTTTTGCACCTTATTTTACAACCTGCGATCATGATTTATATCTTTTTCATATATATTGGGTATGCTATTACACTCTCGTCATTGTTTAATATTATTTTACTTTTTATAACACAAGCGATAGTGTATGTGAACACAAATAATACTCAAGTTAAACTGTATTTTTTTTGTTAAACTAACTGACACTTACCTTTATATACATAGTACTATTTAAAGTTGTGGTAAAGGTTACTTAAGAGCAGAAGACTTGAAAAGACATCTGAAATCATGTTATGAAAATAAAAAACAATAATGAATTTCAACATGATAATCACGCTTGATATTTTTATTGCAATGTGTAGTTAAATATTATTAGCTTAGTTTTACAGGAGCTAATTCTTAATTCAATTAAGTATAAAAAAGACCAAATTGAATGGAAAATCATATAGAAATTGTTTCTATCCTCCTCAATTTAACGCATCCGCTCCTTATTATCTCCATTTTATTCTCCAATATAAATTTTATAGGATTGAATTCAGCAATCATGATGAGAAAAAAACTATCATATTTAGAAGGGGGTAAGGAGCTAATATTTTTTCGAAAACCATAGAACTATATGATATATTAAGAAGATGTATGATTGTACGTACGTTTATACGGTATAACATTAGGTGTTTACTTAATATTTTTCTTGAAATATAATATATTGTATAAACTTTTTAATAGAATTTACACATTAGAATTATTTACTTTAACTATATGAGATTCTAAACGTAGCTTTTTCAATAATTTATTTTAATTGGACTTTAATTAAAACCTTCAAACCTACAATTTATAGAAAGTGTAACTGAATTGTTTAAATCTAAAAAAGTAAGAGTGTAGTCAAAATTTTCGCTGAAATAAAAGAATATGTGGGGGGGGGGGGGGGGCCAGGGGAAGAGTCTGGTAAGATGGTACTGGCGGGCTAAGGGGAGGGGGGGGGGGGGGGGGGGGAGTCACCAAAATTTTTTAGGGTCAAATTTTACGGTAAAAAGAAACGATATTTACCTCATTTAGTAGGCTCGTACACGCCCTGAAATTATACAACTACATTATACAAGAATACGTATATATATATATATATATAAATTAGGGAGAATTATCTTACATCTTACTCACATTGAGAAAAATGATAATTTACTTTGCTTCAGAGTCTAGAATTTTACATTTGTATGCACAGGTATTATTTTCCGTAACTGTTTTACGAGTAGAAGCATACAAACTTAAGAGAAATATCAATGCCTTTATTTGAATGTATTGTATATCTGAACTATTTTTCCGGTTCTTTATAATATTACTTTCACTTTTCAATTATTTACAGCGAACTGATTTCTGCTCTGCGTAGCAACATATACATACATATATACACACGTGCTTAGCACATCGATACATTTACGCTCCGCGCTGCTCTGCGAATCAGCTTGAGTCAGTCTACATACAGCTCATATAGCTGGCGTCACTTTTTGTAGAAATACACTTAGGCATGCAAGGAGGCTCGACGCCTTTCATACTTATTACACATCCAATTTGTCATCAAATTTTATTGCAGTTAGTACTCAAAGTCAGTCTATCTTTGGTAATTTCATTATTGCAAGAGCTTGAAAAACTTAGCCACGCCATTCCAGCTTACAGTCTACTTTAGTGAAAATCTAACATCTGTTACTTTAAGGACGTTCGGTAGAGATCAATTCTCCAATGAATTTTTTTGAATTTTCTACAAGACGTTCTTATTGGTGTTACAATAAACCTGCCAAAATTTCAAGAGGTTCATCTGATTCGTTTTTAAAATATTGAATTTCAAAGTTCAGTCGTTTAACACGGTCGCTTGTGGGAAAATTGATAAAAACTTAGTTTTAAGAAAATTGGTCGAATGAATTTCGCTAATTTTTTTATATGTCACAGATAATATCATTAATGTAATATATAACAAGTTTTGCGACGATTATCTGATTCGTTTATGAATAAAAAAATTAATAAGAGTTCAACAGAAACGCTACGGCATCGTCGCGTAGCGACTCGCGCTTCCGGCTTCACTCGCTAGATAGCCATAAGCCTCAAAGTCGCTTTCCGCTACAGAAATCTACTCGCGCGTGTATGTCTATGCATTGTAAAAATATTTTATGACTGTGGGTACTGGGTATGTCTACTGAAAATCTCCACAGCGTTGTCAGATCTTCATTCGTCGCTTGTTTCCCTTTGCCCCGCAAGCATTTACCCCCGCTAACTGTACCGAACGTCCTTAAGCTGGATGTCAGTGACGTGAAGAATAAAGTGATTAGTGCAAGCAGTTACTAAGATCTGTAGTGGGAAGTTGTGTTTCGTTAAGAGCCTTACAACCTCTCAGCATGTTGGTAAAAAATGCAAGTTCTTTTGCATTAGAAAATTTATGACTTTTTAGTTTACCTTGTTGCAAAGGAGCCTTATAATCTTTTGCGTATATCTTTGACTTGTAAAACTTCTTGTTTTCTGCTCTTTACCTTAAATTGTTAAGGCGGGTAGCTTGCACCTTTGCTGTTTTTCCCCACTCATCGCTACATTATGTCTAAAAAGCTAAAACCTCTCTTTAAGCGCCAGCCAGCAGGACTTATCAAGAGGATTTGTAATACTGAATAGAACGTACAGAAGATTGGCAAAGAAAAGACTAATAGGTTTGCTGTTCACCACCATTTAGATCAACTTTAAAACAATTGCGATAATTTTCACAAAAATCGTCTTACCATTCTGGATTTAACAGCAAACTGTAAACAAGAAATTGGCTACTTTACATCAGACAGCTACGGCTTCACGGAGAAAGCATACCTTGGCGAGCTATCGAGCTGGCGAGCTTGGTTAGCTGTAAAAGCTTTCTGCCCCTCTACGTGAAGATCCTGCTAAGCTTCTAACTGCTCCATCAAGCAATTAACCTGCAGTGTGTCTACCTATGTTTTCAGGTTAATTCTGTGACTGGCTTGTATTTGAGGACTTATTTTTGATTATTATCATCGAAAGCACATCACTCTTGCAATGATCGACAGTGCTTTGCAAACAATCTGTGTTTTAAAAGGCCTGTTAAAAATGTTGAACATTGAGGTTCAGCCCTATAGTCATAATCTTTTTGTAGGTGGTGGCTTCAATGATCCTGCAGTGCATGGATTTGCACATATTACGATTATACTACTGCATATTACAGTGTAACATTAAACTTCGACGCGCAAGTCTTTCCGCTCATCACCAAGTACACCTCTGGGTTGCACAAAATCAGCGGTTTTTGGCAACATCTTTAGGGCTCCATAATAGCTGATAATTTTCGTGAGAGACCATCCAAAATAGAGATCTTATTAGGTGCAGCTATTTTGCCGCAATTCTGTAAGGCAGGGCTGAGGATCGGGCCCTCCGGGACTCCTAGGGCACAACTTACCATTTTCGGATGGTCTTTCTCTGCACTCATTCATGAATCATCACCATCGCAGCTTACTACATTTTCGCATCGTTGTGTCTTAATGCCTAGAGTAAAGTCTAGTGAAAAAACATAATATTTCGCTCCAGTATGATTTGCGGAATAGGCGGGTGAAATATTTGGGATTGACTTATATATAGATTAGTGATTTATAATATGTGGCATTGAACTTAAAGAAAGACAAATGATTGTGCCTTTGCTTCAAAGAAATGTTTATCTCAATCATTTTCATCTGTGCTATATAATATTACTTTTACGACGCTCGACGCCTTGTAACCTAATTACACAATACATAGTTCATTAAAATTTGTTATAATCATTACTTAAAGTCAATCTTTCTTTTTTATGGTTATCATTAATCAATATCCTTTCACGATTACTGACGAGAGCTTGCAAAACTTGGTAACGTCATTCCCGCTTACAGTCCACTTCAGTCAACATCGAATACTAATAAATAATTAATCGCTTAAATAGCGGTGCCGTAATATTGTAGAAGCATGAACACCATTTTTGAGGTTATGTGTCATAAAACATAGAAACAGTTACGCATCGTGTCCAATTTAATTTCGATTTTCCTGAGAATATTGATGGATTAGGAGAAATCAAAAGTATTTGCTTTTTTGACCATAACGCTCAGATTGGAATGCAGTTCTAAAAAACGAATAATTTCTAAATGTACTGATTT
>JAPYYV010019242.1:0-15646 GCA_030522625.1 Copidosoma aretas
TATGACATTTTATGTAAATTAATTAGCGCTGTTCAATTCAGCGATAATTTGTTGTGATTTGTTTGCAAAAAAGACATGGTAAATGAGTGAATTAAAATTATCTTTGTATACAGATATTTTTATTGTGTGTAAAATCACGTGAGGATATCCTACACGTCTATCAAAGTATAATGCTCGGTGCCATTACGTTGAATTTTCGGACACAAAATTTATGCGTATTCTCGCTGATCTGTAATCTGTATAGTTGTTTATATTGTTTTGCAGAGTATTGGCAAATTTTCACTCCATATTTTGTACGTTCGCATGATTATATAAAATATTGGATCTTTTCCAATTAGTCAAAATTAGTAGAAAACAAAACTATCGATTCTATAAACTCGTGTAAAAGTGTAAGGAGCGAGATTTAATATAACGTTTGAAGGTACCGTTTCTGAAACTTTTTTGATAAATATATGTATGTTATACCTGTATAATAGTATATATAGAACTAATCAGTGTACAACCAATCACACTTATTTGAAATGTGTAAAATGTGGGTTATGTAATGGGTTAACAGCGTTGTAAAATAAATATTTATAATAATATTAAGCTTTTTTTATTTCCGTAGCCTTTTTAAATCTTCAAAATTCAAAATATTCCAAAAGATTATTGTGCAGAGTACATGTAAAAACCCCTGCCAATAAATTAGCACAAAGCTTCCTCAACAACATTGTTCTGCAATTATTAAACTGAAAAAAAAAAAAAAAAAAAAAAAAAACCAAATTAAAAAAAAAAAAAAAAAAAAAAAAAAAAAAAATCAATAACACAAACACAAAAAAATAAAAAAATATCTATAAAAAAAAAAAAAAAAAATATTGTTGAAACTTGTTTGAATTAAAAACAATTGAACAAATAATTAGAACTTATTACTGAAATTTATATACGTGATATGACTATGTTGTAGCTAAATTTTATTAAACTATATACATATAGCTATTTAATTATCTATAGAATACAACTATTAATAAAATCAAATTAAAATTTTTTCACTCCAAAAATAGTCAAAACCGTTTTTTTAGCATTAAAAATTGCTGGGGTACAACCTTGATGGGGTATAAAACGTCAAATATTTTTGTGAACCTATATAAGGATGTAAAAAGAAACAATTTGAGCCTAGATCATTAAAATCGTTTGTAGGGTTTCTAGGTATGACTGATTCAAGAAAAAAATTGTAGATTTTCTTCAATAAAAAAAACCAGATACCGTAAAAAAATTTTTTTTAGTTTGAAATGAAGCTTTTTTAATGCTCAATGAGATACAACTATTAAAGCAATCGATTTTGAATTTTTTCACCATCAAAGTAGCAAAGGAACCGCTTTTTGAACCTAAAAAATCGTTATAATAAACTTAATAAGGTATGAAACTTGAATTTTTTTTTTAATTACTACAAGGATATAAAAACTGATACTTCAAGCCTCGAACCACCGAAATCACTCGAAAGGTTTCTATGATATGAGTGATTTTCCACGAAAATCTCAGTATTTCTTTAATAAAAACTGTACAAAATATTTTATTAAAATGATTCAACATGGAAAATAGAGCTATTTTAAAGCTCTATCGGATGTTACCATTTTGAAATTCAAATTAGATTTTTTTCACCCTTGAAGAAGTAAGAAACAAGTTTTTTGACCATAAAAATCGTTATAAAAACCTTAATAAGGAATGAAATTTAATTTTTTTCCGAGCCGCCATAAGTAGGTTAGAACAAAAATTTTAAGCCCAGAATCATCTCAATCTACCGTTGTGAGATATGACTGATTACATACACACACACAAACACACACACAGACAGACTTTTTCTAAAAATGGTATTTTTTCATTTTAGACACTTACCAAAACATTTCTAACGTGATAAAAATATTTATTTATTGACAGCATACAGGTACTACAATATATAAAAATTCTACAACGAAGATTGTTATAAAAAATATTAGGAAGAAAAAGAAAATAAACGATGCAACAATTATTACTTGAGTAAAAACATATTTAATCTGACTGCATTTCTGCTGCAGAAAAGTTGAAATAACAAGTGATGAAATTTAAAATATTTATATATATATATATATATATATATATATATATATGTTTGGATATTAATTTTCGTTCAGGAATTAATTTACAAACCATCTTTCATATAAAATGATAGCATTCACCACCAATCAAATAATTGTTTTTATTTATGAACAATTATTTTGTCAAAGTTAATTAAATAATTATTTTTTCTTCGACCTAAAAATTATCCAAAATATAATCGATTTCTGCCATAAAAAAATCCCCTCTTTTTTCACAGATATTTTTCAACCAAAATTATTACTGAAAATCACAACCAACACTGCTTCAACAATGGAAAATTTTCCACCCGACAGGGCAATAAAATTATTTTTGCTACCTTGATACTCGTAAGGAATATTTATTTTGGCCCAACTAATTCTAAGCGTTTAAAAGTATACATGTTCTAAGTTGTAACACAGCACGAATTTCTCATGAAACCCGGTAAATTGTAAATACGTATACGTATACGCATATATAAATCAATGCAGACGATGATTCAAACGGAATTATATTTGGCAATGAAACGGACGACATACACATATTGAATATACAGCCTATCGGTTACTCTGTGCTATTCGTATACAAACGCAGTGGTATATGGTGTGTGCATACCTACGCAAATTATATTGAATTAGTAACGGAAAAATTTGCAGTCGAAGTTACGACAGAAAATCATTTTGGTGCGTATTTGCATTTAGTACTGTGTGAGACTTGCATCCATAACGATATGTGCTATTTAAGAAGAGGAATAAATAAATTCACTAGTGGATTGTAACAACGTTCAAACGCCTCATATTATTTTGGATCCAGTGTATACATCATGAACATCATAAGTGATTATTTCTACTTAAACAGAACGTGGCAACGAAAAGTGTGATCAAAAAGAACAAAAGTTCAGTTGACTTGGATGATTGGAAAATAGAGAGGTGAGTTACAGAAATTTTGCAACGACTCGTAATGCCAAAATGATTTACGTTTGGAAAATATTCAGTTATTGTGTAGTTAATCATATGGAAAAATGTATAAAACCACATGTTACCACTTTCTGCAAAACTGATAAAGTAAATTAAGTATAGTATAGGGAATAAAAAAAATACTTTAAAATCACGTACAGGAAATTCATAAACTTTTTATAAGTATAAATGGTATCCGTTAACAAACCAATTAAATCCTACGTGCGGACACAATATTTACTTGAAATATAAATTCTTAGCTAATGGATCAAAGAGTGAAAGACAAAAAGGACATCTCCATGTCCAACAATAACGTCATCAAAAAGTGCTGCGTTACTCTGGAATGTATTGGCGTACCAGCACGAACCGAAAGTTTTGTTAAGAAATTCCCCAAAATTAATATAAATGTACCAAGATCAACATTTAAAATGCGGCCGGAAGAGCACAACAACGAGCGACCTTTCACGTGTAAATATTGTGGAAAACTGTTTAAGTTTAGATTCGGTCTTAACCTGCACATTCAAACTCATAATATCGGAGAGCAGCGACCCTTCACATGTTTGCAATGTGGTAAGGCTTTTCGTCAAAAAGATCATCTCAACGATCACATTCGGATCCATACCGGAGAAAAGCTATACCAATGTGAAATTTTCGACCAATCTTTTACTCATAAATCTGCTCTAAAAAATCACACTCTCATACATATCGGCGAAAAGGCATATCAATGTGTAATCTGCGACAGATCATTTTTTCAAAAAGGTCATCTAAATGAACACATTCGAATACATACCGGAGAAAAGCTATACCAATGTAAAATTTGCGACAAATCTTTTACTCATAAATCAACTCTAAAAAATCACACTCTTATACATACCGGCGAAAAGCCATACCAATGTGAAATCTGCGACAAATCTTTTTATCGTAAGTATAATTTGGTACAGCACACTCGTATTCATACTGTCGAGCGATCCTTTCAGTGCCACGATTGCAGTGAGTCTTTTGCTGATAAAAAAATTCTTGCTACTCATATTCGTAGTGCGCACAACGGCGAAAAGCCACATAAATGCCAAATATGCGACAAATATTTTGCTCAAAAGTCTAGTCTTGCAAATCATTTTTATATTCATACCGAGGAAAAATCATACCAATGCACAGTCTGCGAAAAATTATTTACTTATAAATCTGCTCTAAATAAGCACGCTCGTACTCATACCAACAATAAAACATTCCAATGTGAAATCTGTAAAAAGCCTTTTATTTATAAATTTAGTCTCAATGAACACATTCGTATACATACCGGCGAAAAACCACACCAATGTGGAATCTGCAACAAATTATTTATTTATAAATCTAATTTAATAAGACACGCTCTCATACATACCGGCCAAAATACATACCAATGTGGAATCTGCAACAGATCTTTTACTCGAAAATATGATCTTGCAAATCATTCGTATATTCATACCGGCGAAAAATCATACCAATGTGAAATCTGCAAAAAATCTTTTTTTAAAAAAGGTTATCTTAATAATCACATTCGAATACATACCGGCGAAAAGCCTTACCAATGTGAAATCTGCAAGAAATTTTTTTCTCTAAAAGGTAATCTCAGTGAACACATTCGAATACATGTCGGAGAAAATCTATACCAATGTGAAATTTGCGACAAATCTTTTACTCTAAAAAGTTATCTCAATAAACACATTCGTATACACACTGGCGGAAAACAATATCAATGTGAAATCTGCAAAAAATCTTTTTTTAGTAAATATGATTTGGTACGGCACACTCGTATTCATAATATCGAGCGATCCTTTCAGTGTCGGGATTGCAGTGAGTCTTTTGCTAATAAAAAAATTCTTGCGAATCATATTCAAATTGTACACACAGCCGAAAAACCACATAAATGTCAATTTTGCGACAAATCTTTTTCTCAAAGATCACATCTAAAAGAGCATACACGCATACATACCGGCGAACGACCCTACAGCTGCACACAATGTAATAGAACTTTTTCCCAAAAGGGGCACATGAATGTACACATTCGTAAGCATACAAGCCAAAGACCCTTCGGTTGTAACATTTGCGTAACAAATACATCAGATAATTGTAAACTAGCATTTGAAAATGGTGATGACTCGAGCGCAAACATTAGATCGACAACACCGCCAATTTACTGGCGACCCTGGATGTAAGGTTTAGTTTTTTTTTCATTAGATACTTACTAACTTTATCAGAAAAAAAAGGGTAAACTTAATATGACGGGGATGTACGATATTTTGACGTATTACTTATGTATAAGAGAAGAAAGTTATTTTTATAAGTCCTCAACAAAAGTTTAGCGTATTTTATATAAAATTTACTAGCGACCCTGGATGTAAGGGTTATTTTTTTTTCATTAGATTCTTACTAACTTTATTAGAAAAAAAAGGGTAAACTTAATATGACGGGGATGTACGATGTTTTGACGTACTACTTATGTATAAGAGAAGAAAGTTATTTTTATAAGTCCTCAACAAAAGTTAAGCGTATTTTATATAATTGTAACTTTTTTTTTTAATTATTGATTTATTTTTTTCAAGGAAATAGCGAGTGAATAATAGTGATATCATTATTTTTTAAGACTGACAAATAACTATGATAAATATCTCTATGTATGAATAAATATAAATGTATTTTGTACCATTTTAGAAGATAGTTTATTTATTCTAATACACCAACAATCACAATTTATGAATTTTTTCAAACTTATTAACTAAATTCGTTTGTTGCACTTATTTACCATATTATGATAATAATTATATATTTCGGAAGAGACAAAGCTTAAGGAGTCTCATATTTTCGAAATGTTCTTAATTTGTAATAATTAATTAGGTTGCCTGATAAGATTTGACAATAAACAGATTACATAATACCATATTAGGGTACTTAATAATACGGTATAAGGATACTTGATATGTTGGAAAAAAATTATTTTATTGAAATTACAATATAACATAAGCGTATAGTGCCAATTTTCCAAAAAGTCATTTAAAACAACGAGAATTTTTTATTTTTCATTGGATTTTAATTTTTCAAAAATTATTTTATTCTTTGAGCTATCGCCGACAGCTTTACCGATTCGAATAATAAGTATGTAAAAAAGCACTCAAAGTTTCGAAAATTTAAATCGGTAAAGTTTAGGGTAACGCTTTAAGGAACAAAATAAGCTTAGATAAATTAAAATCGAACCAAAGACAAACAAGTCTCTATGTTTTAAGACTTTTTCGAAAATTGACTGTAGACATTTGTATAATATTATAATATCGTAAATCTCATCAGATAACTTAGTTAATTACTACAAATTGAGGCTTTTATAACGTATAATGAGGCTCCTTTTACTGTCTGCATGATCAGAATATAAATGGCTCATTCCATCATTATAAAAAACTTGCTTATTGTATATTCTATTCTTTTGAAACAATACATTCGAATACTTTAAATCTGAACCTAATTCACTTATTAGTTTTCAACTGTTGTTACTCAATGCGTGTGTTTCTAGATAAAAAAAAAATTAAGAAATACTTTTAGAATTAATACTGTTGCTAAAAATAAATTATAACTCATAAAATCATCCTATATGCAACTTTCCATTATTTTATTTCCTGAAATTTGTAATAATCATAAAATCATCGATATTGTACGTATCTTTTAAATTAACACAAAACTTTATATTGAAATATTTTGTCATTTTATGTACCAGATATTTTTATTTTTGTTCTCTGCCATTTTTTGTAGGATTTGAAAAGTTGTTGCCTATGATACACTACAATAAATGAAGGAAGCGTTCAAAGTTATTAATATTTTTCTAATAATACATAGTAATCGACTTGCAGTGCTCTCTTTGACTGTTGACCCATGTCAGATCATAATTATAAGTTTCACTGGATTCCTCTAAATGATCTACAGCTGTTTTTTTACATACTTTTATAGCTATTATACGTGATTATTGATATTATTATAAGCATACCCTAAAGGAAAAAATACATGTGAAAAACTGTGAAAAGCTTTAAAAATCTATAAAAATCAGTGAAAATCTATAAAAAAAACAATTAAAATTTGTGAAAAACTGTTAATTTGTATACAATTTGGACAGCTTCACGGTTTTTCACAGTTTTTCACACACAGGTATCTGTATACGTCTGTATTTAACAAAAAAAAAAATATTTTCGGATTATTTGGATTACATTAAAGAGAAAATTAATGTTCTTACACATTTTTCGAGTAAAAAGATTTCAAAGTTTATAGCATAAATCAAACAATAAAATTTCTTCTTGATTTTGCAAGTTTTTTTACTTTAAATTTATTTGGTGTTGTGAGAAATATGTCCGAACATTTACACTTTATTTCGACCCGGAGAATAGATAGGGTACACACAAAATTTGTTCGAGCCCTGAAGTCGAAAATTGAAACGATTTGTTAATTTTCACAGACTTTTAAGGTTTTTCATAGTTATCACGGTTTTTTCCACACAAATTTTTTCGCCAGGATATAAGGAATATTTATTATTCCATAGGTGTACCCTGTATAAGAAATATGGCTGTATTTTTTGATGTATACACACAAATCTACTCATATATATAGATTTTGTAATGATAGCTTGATCCATTCACCTATTATATAGATGAAAAAAAAAAAAACATCTACGACTCATACGTATATTTATAAATCCGTAAATTTGTACAATTAGTACTAAGTATAGCACTACAATCACGCTGGATTTTATATGAATAAAATTCTCGTTGCTCAAGCCAAAATCACATGATATAGAGGAAGCCGGTGAAACTTATATAATTAGATGTGGAATAATTATTATCGAGACAGGCCGAGCTGCTGAGTCAGCGTCTTGTGTTTATATTTATACATCTCAAAGGCTCAAGTATCGTGCGGACATATCGTGGTCTCGTATGATGATCACCACCCCCTGAATGCGATCAGAGAAAGGTTCGGAGGTAAGGCTCTATAGTCGTCACTCGTGATATCGTAATATCGTATAACTTTTTATTCGTGTATACTGATATAAAATAACACAACTTCCTGTTTGTCGGCTCGAAAAGTAAAAATATATTTTATTATAATAAGGAGCAATGTATCGAGAAAAATATTGATTTACTAAAATTTATTTTCAAACGAGCCAAACTTTAAAAAAAATGTATCAATTTTTTGGAAAAGAAAATAAATGATTTGTAAATAAACAATAATAGTTACGGGTTGAAATGCTTCGCTCTATCAGAAAGTTGTAATTGGAAAGGGGATAAGTTAAGTTTACTTGTCTCTGATTGGGCGATTTTATGATTAGACAGCGGTGACTTTGTAGCGACCCTCTAGGTGATGAGACATTATGTACAGTAGACATGGTTTAATTCGTTAAGCGGGAAGTATGAAATTCACCAGTGAGAGAGGTTATCTTAAGGAACCAGCCAATAGGAATTTAATATTTGTACCCGCAACTTGCGGTTTAGATCAACATGGCGGCCAATACCGCCATAAACCACCGTGTCCACCATATTGATTTGAACCGGAAGTGTGGACACATGTGCCCATCATTCCCTATTTTCCTGGAGGATCACTATGACTTTGCCGACTTTTTCGCCCTCTGTTTGGGCGACACTGGCATCACTGACAGTCTGGCAGAGAATTAGAAAAGCCGGGCTTTAATTTGACAGTAAACACGTGCAGACGTTGGCTCTTTCTCTCTCTTGGTATCAAAAATTGATGAGATGAGCTAACGATTAGCATCAGTTTGTTGTGAATACCAAAGTGTCCAGTTTTGCTGTGTATCTTGCATCATATACCTGTAGCGCTCTCAAATGTGACTGCTAAGTTTATGCTAAAGTATTATATACAGATATATTTTAGCATGTATGCAGTATACTGTTGCCCGTAGAGCATATTTGCATATTTACCCCTACGAAAACTAGCTCTATTCAGATTTTCGAAAAAAATGACATTTTTCCGAATAGCGTTACAGCAACACTAATAATTTAAAATAAATTTTAACCTGATATTTTGTTTGTCAAAGCCTTTAAGAATGTTCTGTAACAATTTTTTAAGTATTAAGAGTTTTAATGTTCATAGCATGTTATTCGGAAAAAGATCATTTTTTCAAAAATCTGAATAGAGCTAGTCTTCGAACGCATCGCTAGAAAGAGAGAGCATGTCATTATATTCCTCCTGCCTGGCGAGTCCAGTGGCGACACTTTTTTCTTACTGAATGCTGCCTCCAGTAGTATATAATATGCTCTAAGCAGCTGCCACTGTTGCCAGTCACGTTTGAGAGCTGTACCATACTTAGGGTACACCGAGATTAAAGTGTGCGCAGTTAGAATATATATTTTAAAATTAACTTGCACGTATGTTAGAAATTTAAAGTTGAATTGTTTTTAGATTCAATGAGTGCAGATATCTCCACGTATCTTGAGTAATATAGCAGAATATGATAACCGATTGTGGCGAATAAAAACACAAGTACGGCATTGATAACTTTCAAAACATCAAGGTGAGTTGTATTGATCAAAATGGTGTTTCAGATAGTTTAAATTATACACGTACAGTTGGCTTTCAAATAATAAATTTTTTTTTTCTCAATCAATATTATACGTAAAAAGAAGCAATATTCTAAACCAAAATAGAATAGTTACATATGTGAGGGACTAAGATAATTTATTTTAATTTTTATCAATCACAGTATTTAATTCAATCAACTGGAATATCTTGTAAATTAGCTTAGTCCCCTATTGTAGATGTTGCCATCCGCATGATAACGTGTAAGCAAATAAATTATTTCACCATGCACACGTATAGTAATACAGCTAAAATACAGTTGAAAATAATAGCTGAATACACACCCAAATACAGCTAAAAAAACACATGATACAGCTAAATGGTTAGCTATGTTTTCAGCAGTATTTTAAGTATGTATTCAGCTAATAATTTTTTTCCGGGATACTTACACACGTAGTTTATTGTACGTTTCTCAAATTTATATTATTGCAAATACTCTTAGTGGCTAATAAACTTTACAGTGTATAGTTATCATGCAATCTTGTCACCAAACATTTTTTTCGGCAAACTATTGACGATCAAACTTGAATTTTCAGCCACCAGATCTAAAAGTACGAGGCAATCGTCTTTTTTCATTTGTTCGAAACGCATCAGAAAATTGCAGTTGAAATCATCGAGTCGTGCGACCATTTTTATTTTCTTCGCCATAAAACCTTACTGAAAATAATATACGGAGATATACACAACACCTAAAATGCAGTCAAACTCAGGCATGAAGAGTCTTCATAACGAGCAACGTTTTGAATGCAAAAAGTGTGGAAAATCCTTCAAATACCAAAGTGATCTTGACAAACACACTCGTAGATCTCATTTTCCTTTGGACGATGAAACAGTAAGTATACAAACGTGGAATACCGAATAAGCAACGCACTTTTCGCTGATAAGCGCACTATGTATGAAGAACTTTCGATATTCCCAATAACTGCGTTTATATGCTGTAATTGTATACTCAAATAACTATTTTTATCGTGATACAATTTTGATCTGTATTATGATTATAATTATTATTATAAATTAGAATCCCGTTATTATTATTATTATTATTATTATTATTATATAAGTCATTTGAATAGACATATATGTTCCCAGATAAAACAACGGATAGCAGTGATAAAAAAATACATGTAGTAAGTATACTTGAGCCTTATTTCCTGGAAAAAAAAACAGAATAACTCAACAGATGTATTCGCATCCGGTAAAAAACCACTTCAACAAAAAAAAGATATCCGCGTCTGAATCGGCATCCTAATAAAAGTACACACACACTTGTTCATCGGCGGGACACCCTTTACCTCGCCCTTTACATACCACTATACCTATTGTGATGAATTATTACTAAAAAAAAAAAAAATATTTGTTCATCAACTCACATGAGTCTATTGACAACTGCTTACAGGAAAAGGGCCGCTGTCGAATTCGGGCTGGTCGAATGAAAAAGATAAAATTAGTGTCGAATTGGGGGTCAAGCGATAATAAGCCCCGTTTTCAAATAGTGTCAAATTCGGGCTGGAGCATTAGTGCGGTTTTTCAAAAGATGTCGAATTCGTGCTGATGAAAAATTGTATTTTTTCCTTCACACTTTACCCAGGTTTCGGACTGGCAGTCCAACAAATAATACTGGCGTGTTTAAAAAAAGGTACTTTTCATATAAAATAAATATAGGGGTGTCAAAATGATGCACACTTATTTAAACCCTCGCACTGCATATATTAGGAAATTGGTAAAAAAAATTTTAGAAACAATTTTAATGAACTCTAATCGAGTAGTTTTTCCTTGTTGATAATTCATCATCTCATCTCTCAAGAGAATCTCTTTTTCCTGCGTCAACTTAGATTGCGTACCAGTACGTCTCATCTTGATATACTTATGCTTGTATAAATCATTGGTCGCCCTCTTTCACGTGGAACTACCTCGTCGTAACAATAAATTTAAAATGTCTGTTCGAGTATCAGTCTGTCGGTGAACTACAGAGCAGTATTCAAATTGGGATAAGTGACAAGTACTGTAGTAAGACAGCGAGCGTGAATAAACAAAGAGGACCCTGAAACGTATAATAACGCTTATCAGAGACCCGGCACGAATTCGACATCCCTTGCAAAACCGCGATAATACCTGAGCCCGAATTCGACAAACTTTCTTTTTTTCAGCCCGACTGCGACGGTTGACAGGAAAAGATGATATGTACGAGCACAACTAAGTAGTGCTGCGACGAAACTGAGCAGGACGGAATTGTCCACTGATGCGCTCTCGACGTCTTCAGCAAATTCAAAATGAAAATTTGGCGTGTTAAGCTTCTTCAAAAATATTCGTGGGAAACTGTCGACTACAACAATAGCGATTCTAAATACCATTATTAACCATAAAGATTCACGTATGATTTATAAAAACGACGTGCAAGAACTATATCAATAAATAAATAAACAAAACTTGGGTACCTTTGTTTTCCATACACCCATCATCACCAAATTCCTTGAATTTTTTCAACCCTCAGGAGATTTTTCAATGTGGATTCGAGGAGCGGATGAATTTAATATTTATTGTTGTCTTTACTATATTTAAATATCACAAGTGAGATTCTTGCCATTTCATTCAAAAATCCACCCCAAACCTAGGCATTTAAAAAAAAAACTAAAATTGTTGAGGATCAGCTCTTTTTCCAATGTTACAACAGTGCAGGCGAAAAATCCTTGAAAAACTTTCATGCAACAATCTTTCATCAACGGACAACGAGTTTTTAGCACGAATATTGCAAGTTTCGGCGGAATGTCTCGTTCGAGTATATTGTAACGTACGTGAATTTTGAATGCCAAAGAGACAGAGAGAGAGAGAGAGAGAGAGAGAGAGAGAGAGAGAGAGAGAGAGAGAGAGAAAGAGAGAGGAGGAAATTATGAGGATAGGTAGAAATTAGCTCTCGAGCCCGGGTTTCGTGTTTATATTTACACTAGGAGGCTCCACACCCTGCGCGCTTCGCGCGCCAACCCCCAACTAATAATCATACTTATTAATTTTCATTAGTTTTGAAGAAAAATTAAAGGTTTAGCTATTTATTAACAGCTAGTTTTCATTTTTTAAATTTAAATTACTATTTATTTAATTTTTCAAAATCTCGTTAATAAACTTTTCTGCTCTCAGCCAGTCCGAACTAATCACAGATCGAATAAAAAGACTTTAGTCACGAGACAATCAATCTTTTATCATAAGATATGCGAAGTGAAGCCGACTTTTCTGATATATACTTATGCTTCATCCTCTCTTTATTAAGTGTATGTGGCTTGAGATTGTGGGGGAACTAAAAGCGCTAATTAGAAGCGACGACATTATGGCTTCGTTACATAGTTTGTCTTCACACACTCCCCCCCTCCTCCTTTTCTCTCTGCTCATGCATTTTACGTCCTAAAATAGTTCGACTTTAAGTTTTGATCGAATATTGAAAATTGGCGATCGAACTGATTTGAACGTACCACCTGATTTTGATAGAGACGGGGTGAACTCATTAAACTAACTGATGTGCTCACTCGAGAGAGAAAAATGAGTGAGTGAAAAACTTACCGATGTATAACAAGTTATGTTGGACGAATATTATATTATACGCGTTTGTTACTCACCAGAGGAAAACATTCATCATCACTTACCGGTAACTCAAGTATGACATGAGATTTATTCAAGACTTATTCAAGTTACTGGCAATCAGCGAGCTTGACTTTCGTAACACAGCCTCGTAGGGCGCAACGAACGTCGAGAGGTGGTGAGAAATGCCCGAGGTAGGAGGGAAACTACTCTTTCCTACCTTGGGCGTTTATTGTACCCTCCTCGGGCCCGCAGTGATCGCCGTGGATACAAGCTTTCCTCTGGCGCACGGCTTTTCACTCTTTACTTTAGTACTTTGCGCTCTTGGCAAGAAAAATGAGACTATTATCAGTTACAAAAACTTAAATACGTAGTAGCAAAGTTGCAAAAACGTTTTTTTAAAAACCTATCACAAGTTCGCTTCTTGTTACGAAAAATATATAATCCGGACAGCATCTAACGCTTTAATAACTGCATTTTGAAAACGTTAAAAATTGTACCATCAAACACGATTTGAAAAGGTTCAAAAAACGTTGTATAAACGTTTAAAGAACGAACGTCAGAATCACTTGAGCATTAGTTTGTTTGCTAATTGTGTGCCGATTTGGCATTACCATCCGGATAACGCTAAATTGGCATACCATTCACAAAAAAACTAATGCTTAAGCGATTCTGAAGTTGTTATTGACAACAAAAAGCAGCGGACACCTTCCACGTTTTTAAAACGCTTATGAAACGTTTTTTGTACTTTTTCGAAATCGTTTGATAGTACATTTTCTAACGTTTTTATACCGTTTTTAAAACGTTTGACGCTGTCCGGGTTCAAGACTATGGCTCCCCACATACCCCGGTAGCATAGACTTGCGCACTGTCAGTTCATAAGACTTACGTACTGTCTGCTTCTGCAGACTCGCGGCTGACGAGTGCGTTAGCTTCTTGCGTAAGAATTGCGCAAGTCTTAGGTTCAGTACAGTGCAAAAGCCGAATGTCATTGACTTTTGGAACACAGCCTATGCCTTTCAAACTCGAACTCGAAAGATTACAGGTTCTATAAGAGAGAGGCGTTCTACAAGATTGAATGTTAAAATGGCAATCAGCAGTCAGCAATATTCTCTGCTCTAACATCATTCTCGGAGCGAATACATATTATTGGAAACAAACGGCGATGGGCAAGGAGCGGGTGGCGAGGCTCGACAGGAAGGGAAAGGTCGAGCCAAAGAAGAAGAGCATCGAGGCGTTGCTTTACAGGCAGAGGCTAATATTCAATACAAGGCGATGGCACATCAAAATGTACGTCAGAGAGGCAACCGGATAGCAAGTGGTAATCTGGGTCTTGGAGTGATACAGAGTCCCCTAGTATCGGCCGAATTGACCCCAAGTAGACGGGGGCGGTGCTATGGGGGTGGGGCAAAATAAATTTTTTTTTAGCTAAGAAACCGGATAAAGATGTGGTTGCTTGAAAGGTAATACCCTAATTGTACAATAAAATTTTTTTGCCAGCCAGAACACGTGGGCCGTTTTCGCTCTAGCGAATGAAAAAAAAAAAAAAAAGTTGTGTGGCAACCGCTTCAAAATTGGTGAGCATACTTATTGACACCACCAAACGTTGGAAAAATTAAGCCATCCGATCCTGATGGGCAGTTTCGGAGACACAATCCATTAAAGTCGCCGAAAAACATTTTTTTTTAATTTTTTTAACAGTAGTTTAAAAAAACAGTAAAACTTTTCAATCGGATGGCTTTAGCAATTTAAACTGTTATTAGTATAAATCATGATCTGTATCAATGCCATCTAATTTTGATTAAATTAACCCTTAATTTCGCCACTCCCAAACCTCATTAAAATTACAATAATGCCATACGCTACACATAATTCTTGAAAATCCTTTTCAATGATTAATCGAAATCGGATGGCATTGATACACATCATTATTTATACTAATAACAGTTTAAATTTCTAATGTCATCCGATTTAAAAACTTTGTGTTTTTTTAAATTATTGTTAAAAAAATCGGAAAAAAAGGTTTTATCGCAACTTTTTTTTTTTTCATTCGCTAGAGCGAAAACGGCCCACGTGTTCCAGCTGGCAAAAAAATAAAATTTTATTGTATAATTAGGGTATTACCTTTCAAGCAACCACATCTTTATCCGGTTGCTTAGTTTAAAAAAAATGTATTTTGCCCCACCCCCATAGCACCGCCCCCGTCTACTTGGGGTCAATTCGGCCGATACAAGGGGACTCTGTACCTACTCCAAGGCCCAGATTACCACTCGCTATCCGGTTGCCTCTCCGACATACATTTGACGTGCCATTGCCTTGTCTATAAGGGAGACCGTCAAGGTCGCTGGATCGGCGTCCGAGGTGATGAGGAGGCGGTTGGAGGAGGAGCTTTCGGGAGGGGGGATTCCGGACAAGGCGAGGAGAAAGGTGCT
>JAPYYV010019244.1:0-11203 GCA_030522625.1 Copidosoma aretas
AATGAAACTTTTACCCATCCACAGCAGCAGTCGCCGCGGTCGCAGGCTCCGGCGCATCATCGGGCGGCCACCAGCCATCGTCGGCCGCGCAAAACGGCCCCTCGAGCCTCGAGGACGAGTGGAAGAGCATCCACGGTGAAATATATTTTTTGTATTACTTCTATTTCATACTGTTGAATTTAATAAAAAAATTATCATTATTATCAGTGATGCTCAACTGCATCCTCGGCATGGTCGACAAGACCAAGCGCGCCCTGGCCATCCTGCAGAAGCGCGGCTGCACGAGCCCGGCCAGCGCGGCCGGTGCTGCTACCGGCAACAACAACCCGCACCAGCCGACGGCCGTGGCCAACGGCGGGCCACCGGCGCCGAGCAACGGAGCCGCCAATCCACAGCAGCAGTCGATGGACTGCGCGGCCCAGGACCGCGAGGGTACGTTCAAGCGGCTGTCGGGGGAGATCGTCGCCCAGACCATCAGGGCCACGGAGGACCGCGTCGCTGAGGTCAAGAGGCGAGCTGGTGAGCATTTCGTGCGGCCTTGCTCGTTGATCCTGGAATATACATGCATACGTACATACTTGGGCATGATTGATTTCTACATATTACAATACTGTATAATACAGCGTTGAAGATGTTGAAAAAAAAGGGCATCACACGTTTTGAAAAAGAAAATAGTGTCTATCCTTTCGAAATACGTGACGCTGTTGAAAAAATAATGTCGTGTTTGGAAATGAAAAAAAAAAAAGCAAGTCAAAATTTGTATTACAATGCGTTGTTGCAGAAGAGGCAGTGCAGGAGGTCAAAAGAGCCGCGGTGGTGGAGGTCCAGCGAGCCGTGGCTGCCGCAATGGCGGAGTCGCGGGCGAACGAGCGGCTCCGCAGCCAGAGGTACCTCGACGGCCTCCAGCAGCACCAACAGCGGATGGGCCAGCAGCAGCAGCACGGCAGACCGGGCCCGTTTTTAAGGCTCGCCGACGCCGACACCGAGAAGGACTTGGCGCATCATCCGGCCGGCATGGCTACGGTATAATATACATAAGAGTTGAGGAGTCTCGGGCGTTAGGGGAGGCCTCAATTCGTAGTGATGATATAAATTGCCTAATGATGTTTGACAGCGAAGAGATTCAAAAACGCTACCAATAAAAATATTTTATTGAATTGAGCAATACCACTTACGATTATAATTATTGTCGATCTTCCGGAAAATTCACTTGAAGCACAGACCTTTTTTTGTTTTCAAAGCTTATTTTGTTCTTCGAACGTTTTTGAGTGTGCAAAAAACTAGGCCTAATTGTTTATACTTGAACGGATAAAAACTTACAGCAAATGTCAAACATCATCAGTCATTTCAACTAACTATTATAAATCAAGGCCCGTTTGAACGTACGAGACCCCTGAATTATTTGTTAATGCACCGATCTCCGCTAAAACCTGACGAGCCTCGAATTTAACGATCAGAGCTGCTGGAACTGCGGCAGACCGGCCCTGGAGACCTGCGGGGGCTGCGGAGTGGCCCGTTACTGCGGCTCCTTCTGCCAGCACCGCGACTGGGAGGCGGGGGGCCATCACGCGGCTTGCAGCAGCACCAAGGCCAATGGTAGCGGTGTGCCGGCCGGTCAGTCAAAGCAGCAGGATCAGGCGAGATCACCGCCAACGCCTAGCCCGCCAAGGGCAGCCAGTGCAGCGAGCGACTCCTCGGACCCAGCCTCGAACAAGCCCAGCTCGTCCTCGGGGATCAGGGTGAGCAAGTGACAGAAGGGCAGGGCGACGAAGGCTTGATGATGATAGTAATAAGAGGACGTGGAAGCGATAGGTTGTGTTGGAAAAGTGCTTCGCTGTTTCCTACTTCGCGGCTCTTTTCGTCATCCAAATTCGATTTATGTACTTTTGGAAAATGATTGAAATTTAAGTTGGACGGGTGTTCAACTGTTTAAACGAAGAAAAATTAAAAATTACGTAATACATGTATAATCTACCGACAAAATTTTACTGTATCTATTCACTGAAGCAGAATAAAGTATGAAACGGTGCGTGGTGGTGAAACAAGTAGCCTCGACGACTAACAACAATTGACATCACCCATCAGCACCATACAAAATTTTGCTTCTCAGCTTGTAGAAAAACTTGACTTTTCATTACGATCTTTAAATAAACAAAATACATCTGATTCAGTGCAGTAATTGGCAAAAAGAAGTTGTTAATCGATGTAAACTTTGAGAAAGGCACCGTGGCATCCGCGTCCAGATGGATGACACTTGTATATATAGCAATACTTCAAAGCCGGCTTTCGTCTGGAACTTTATACACTTATTATGATTGCTTTTTTTCGAGACTCTGAATCGTTTCAAGAAAAATTAGACACTCGACTTCTCTGGTCATTGGCTTTGATTAGCTTTGAAACTTCGAGGATCATCTTCCATCGAATATAGTAAATAACATGTTTACAAAGTTTCATAAAAATCTGATAATTTTAAATTTGAGGGTAAACTCCCTTACTGGTGCGGTAGTTGAAATCGGTACTACTGTGAGAATGAGCACGAATTTGGTTTGGTTTGACTTTCAATTGAGCTCAGGATAGAGTATTTGTATGTACGTAGATGCAGTGTTTTTATTTATTTTTTAAAGTTATCTAAATAATTCTCGTCGGGATTACCATGGTTAAACAAGTAAAAATACAAAAATTGTCGACATGCGCGCGCGTTTGTTCAATTGATAATGTATTCGAAAACTTTTTTCTCATCTAATTTTATCATCTTTGATGGTTTTCAAAAATATAATTGGTGCTGTTTGAACTATGATAAATTAATAATCATTCTCGGTATTTGTCGTTTTTAGTGTAAAACTAATGTTACTTCATACGTAAAAGTAGACGTTTAGTTGAATGGTATGAAAAAAATGCACCTCGATATTGAAGTCTTGCAAAAATCTTAGCTAAATAACCGTTTTCCATTCGTAATGTTAAAATAAAAAATTAACCATTGTCGAATTCTTTTGCACTGATAAGCACGATCACTTTAGTAATGTTATCCTAGTCAACTGATAGATTTAGTATATACCTAAAAGAGTAGGCACATTGATAGTGTGAGTCAAAATCAATATTACAATTGTGAATGTATACTTTTCAAAATAACTTATTGATATATACTATGCTTTGCATTGATTACCAGTAAAACTGTATTTAGTTTACAGTATATTTATATATAATGTGTACAGAGACTGTAATATAATTTTTATTGCATATATATCAATGACTAATAATTTAAGAAAATTGCAATGATTTATCACAAATTTGGCACCACTTGTTCAATACAGATGTTCATTCAAGCAAAATATGAGTTTTAACAAATGTAGATTTAAGAAAAAAATTATCATCTTGAATAAAACAAAATAGTGTATTATATACGTAAGTCTAGTCACCAAATAAAAAATTAAAACTAGATCTTTAATCGACTTTATTAATTAGATTACTTGAATCATTGCTCGCTATCTACCTACACACTATGATTATATTGTAATACGATATACTACTACACTTATGGAAATTTCGAATTTTAAGGGAATTATGTAATTACAAAAAAACGTGTTTAAAAGGTACAATATATGAATATTTTTCTCTTCACAAATCTATAGGTACGTATTTAGATCGATTTAAAATAGCTATGATAAATTTAAACAATTTGATTAAATCTGTTGAAGCACCGCACTTTTTCGATATTGTGTAACAGACTCACCAAATACGATACGATGTAACTATACCTAATAATTTTACATTATCGTCAATAAAAAAGAAATGATTTACGACTACTCTTGTTTTGACTTTTCTAAAAATTAAGCAATTATCTTACTCTTCTTTTTATAAAACAGTTCACATATTTTTGCATAAAAACTTTTGCAAAGCTCAAATCGGTTTTTCAAAGAATTTTGATTGTTCAGTAAAATTTTTGCATTAAAATTTTTTTAAAGATGTGCTGTGAAAAAAATTTTTTTTCAATCAAAATATTAAATATATTTTCTTACAAATTTTCTCATAGCTACACATATAAGCTGTTGATATTGTTGAAAATTGTTGATTTGCAGAGCGGGTTATCAGCTTTTATTTCACATTCCACAGATCCAGGGTTAATGAGAAACAAATTTATTGATTAATATATAAATTAAAAATGTATAAAAAAAATTATATATTTCTTTCAACAAACACAATTGTGTTTATAAAACTACCCTACATTGTATTTTAACAATGTAATCCGTTTCAACATTACAACACAATCAAAAAATATGGTATGTACAAACAGTTTTACGACTGTTCGTTTTTTGCATCGCCCAAAATTTTAACTTTGGCCTTTGTGTCCTTTTTAGCCGATTCCTTCGCTTGTTCCTCTGTCCATGCTTTCTTATTTTTAGAATACAATTGCACATTCAATTTTGCATATATTAATCGTCCAGCATTAGTCGACATAAGCAGTTGTCCAACACTAGACAACTCATCCATGATAGCATCACGTTGATTACTCTTTGCCCATTCCCATACCTTGTCCAAGCATCTGGATCCGTGTGTACTTCCTGCTAGCTGAACCCAGCTGCCCCTCAAATTTTTAAACAGCTTCTCACGACTCTTTTCACCAATGTATTTACTCTGCATGAATGCGTCCATTATCCTGCTACCTTTTGGATCTTCGAATATTTTCAATAATTCATCCGTACTCATTCCCAGCAGCGAGTTAACTGCTTTGATTGGCTTGTTAAAATTTAATATTGATTGCAGTATCAAACTGCCATGTAGATTCAATGGCACTTTATTCTTTCCACCATCTTTGCCTTTTAGACTGTTGTACTCCTCATACGTTTTCAGAGTTACCATCACTAATACAATTAAATTTTGCCTTTCATTTGGCTCTTCACAGTGCAAAAGCTTAGCCATGGCATTAACAAAGGGCCCTTGCTTTGCGTGCAGTTTACAGCAAGCACTTGCTAAACTGGCCAAGACACCAGTATACCCTTTTTTAAAGATAGCTTCAAAGTGCTCTTCTGTCTCATCAAACAATTTTTCCAAGAGTTCTTTACTGTGACAGTGCTCGAATAATCTTTGCACACAAAAGTTAGCACCTCCCATCACCGATAATCTACCAATTTGGTTTTCAAAGAAATTTTCATAAATACTTGTATAATCTTTCGGATTCGAGACAATAATGCATGCTTCTAACAGTCTAATGGAGTATTCGCCAAAGAAAATATTTGACAGATTGTTTTCCTCACTCTTATTGAAGCTGACTGTACATATTTTGTCTATTAGAGAACTATTTAAATCTGAATCTACGTCTTTTAAGCTATACAACACTGACTGTATAAAATTAGAAGTTAAGTCATTGTGATTGTACTCTTGAAATTGTGGAAAATTCATAAACCTCTTACTCGTTTTTTGTAACAAATCTGTATACTCTTCTAGCATTTTTCTTCTGCCTTCAAGGTTCGGTCCAGTCTTTTTCTTACTATTATTACTACTACTGTAATCACTGAGATCAATCAGTCCTCCAAGACATTCAAAAACAGTTCTAAGTATGTGATTGGCATACGTATCCCAAATAAATTCTTCAATATTATTTATGGCATATTTGCACAGCTTCAAAGCAATCTCGTTATACTTTTGTTCTTCAGAATGTTTTATTTCATTATTTTTTTTCTCCTCTTCAGTTGAATTTCCTCTCTGAGCACAAACACATATAAACTTTTCCAAAACATGTGACGCATACCTGTCGCTGCAGAAAGGCCTGAGCGACTCTTTGAACGATTCTGCTAATCTAACGATTGTTTGAAAATTGGCGTATTTAAGTAAAGTTTCAAGAACTATAGATCCTACCTGAAAAAGAAAATTAATTCAAAATAACAGTAAGAGACAGCCTAAAGAAACCATACATGAAGTTACTACTCTGTATCATATGCAATACCTGATTTTTCGCGACGTCGACTTCTTTGCCAACAGTCTGCTCATACACATTATCAACGAAAATTTGTTTTTCCTCCATTTTTGGGAATTCTTTGCGGATCACTTCCATAATTTGAACGAGATATTGATAAGTTTCGGAATCGAGTTCTCCGTGGTCTCGTTGCCGGGCGAATTTTTTTATGGTTTCCGAGGCACAATGCTTTCGCTTCCGTTTGAAATTCTTTTTGGACTTGTGCTCTTTACTCTCCATTATTGATTAAAAAAAGTTTACACAGTTTCAGATAAAATTAACACTTTACAATAATACAAGAGGACGACGAATGTTGTGTAAACACAACGACTGACGCTATTGACGTTTAACCTCCAATTTGACGTCACGATCACAAACACGTGGTCAAGCTTCTGATCTTTTCTCTTTTCTGCGGCTTCTGCTAAATCTTTCGACAATTAAGGGGCCTAAAGGTGCGGGAAAAAAATTAATTTTTGAATCACGATTTTTGGGAATTTTTGAAAAAGGCGAAAACTTGAACATTTTTTTTTCAAATATTTTATTAAAATGTAATGAAACTCGTACACAACCAGTGATTACTTTTAAACTGAAAAGGAGATCTTGTAAGAATTACAGAAAACGTTGACTATTTCATATCTTATTGAAATTAAAAATTTTCTTCTTTATTCATTAATAATACAGTGATAAACGATAAATATTATTGCAGAAAATTGTACACTTGAATTAAATTTAAGTAATAGTTTCTAAAATATGTGCAGTAAAGGTGATAATCATTTTTATTAAAGCTAATTATCTTTTTATTACGCATCAATCAATAATTTTGCACAAAAATATGGAATAATATATAAGTTTAACTCGAAGAAATCCGTTGAAAATCACAGAGTTTAACGTTAAACCACACTTTACTTAAAATTTGAACTAGTTTGTTTTTTATTGTAGGCTCCCAACATACAATCAGTAAGTATATATCACTTGTTTGGAGCACTGTCGATAATCGTTTTCTTAGGAAAATCTCACAAAAATCTCAAACTTTAACCTATATTAATCTTATTGTTACAGAAGGCAGAAGAACTCTCTTCACAAGGACAATCTTCTTTGATTTACTTTTTTTGAAGTACCATTGACGTTTATCGAACATTTTTGGTATGGTACAATTTCACAATCACAATGAATAACCAACACTGAGTTACAAAAACTGAATATTTCAAAAATAGCATTCTTGATAATTTGTGTTGCCATTAACGAGTGCTGTGTAAAAATAATTAAATATACTCTTAATTGGAATAAAAAGCATGCTCGCATCTTAAGAAAATTGTCCTCGCAAAAGCGCTTCTTTGGAACTCACTAGCCGTCAATATCTATCCTGCAATCGAATTGAACGATAGGAAACTGAAATTTCGTTCCGAACCATGCGCAATAACTATAGCTCTATGAATAATAGTAAAAGCTCAGCTTCTAAGTATCAACTAGGACGAGAACCACTGATTACCGAGTCTTATCACGAAACTCTCAGCCGGTTGCGCAATTAGTAATCTAATTCATTGTAATTCGTTCAATTTTGGAAATTTAACACACATGAAAAAAAAGAAAATTAAATTTCTCGTAGCAACAATTCACTTCAGCTCTAGGACGAATTCCAACGATTGGCTTTCAATCATACAGTCTCAATTTCCATTGATTTATAATAATTCTTACACTATTTTCCGTATATACATGACACGCGTGAGGGAAAGAAAGAAGAGCGATCTCGTGCAACCACTCAAGAAGCGTCAGAGTCCAGGCATAGAATTTTCGCAGTCGCAAAATCCGCCAAACGCCCCGGGGACTCAGCACCAAGGACCAACAACAGCCGAGCAGCGGCAGCAACAACAGCGGCGCCATCGTCGTCGCCCCGACCACCGAGCCAGCGACAACAGAGGAGGAGGAAGAAGAAAACAACAACAGCAGCAACAACAACAACAATGCGCGGCATCGGCCGAGTCAGACGGCGCCGTACTCCTCGCTGGACGGCGACTCGTCGCTCGGCGACATGAGCTTTGACCTCGAGGCTCGGTGGTGGTGATGATGATGGTGCTGCTGCTGCTGGTGCCGGTGGGGCGTGCTGGGGGCCGGTCGGCGGGGTGGCGGGGGCGGCTGGCCCGAGTTGCCGTAGGACGTGTCGTCGCCCTCCTCGCTGCTCGGGGACGGCGAGGGCGCCCGGTCCTCCTGCTCTTGCAGCAGCTGCCGGAACTCCTGGATCGACTCGTTCAGGGACCAGAGCTGCGACAGGAGCGACAGGTCGAGCTGACGGAGGCCGAACTGAAATTGTTTCGTTTTCGACTGTAATTGTGGTTTGCCTTTTTTTTTATAATCGTATATTTTGATGTGTGATCTGTAGATAATTAAGAAAATTTTTGTTAATAGCGTGATTGTCTTGTTTGAAGTTGACAATTTTTATTTATTTATCGGTAGGTACGAAGTATTTCTGTTACAAAAAAAAAAATTTTTTAAAAAATAATTTGGTGGAGATAAATGGGTCACTGAAATGGTACAGGTAGTGAAGAAAAAATAATAATAAATGCATTTAGCCGACGAAAACTAAAAGTGATGAGAAAGTATAATCAATGAGGAATCGCTTGTAGAAATCACAAGTCTAAATTAATACCATACTATTAGATAAATGTACACGCAGTAAGTATTTACTCTCCGATCCTACAGTATATAAACGGAAAATAAAGAAACTTTTTAGAGAATGGATAGATTACACCACGATTAAAACAATTACGTTCACGGTAAAATTGAAATCAGGTAGCACTGAGACGTTACATTAAACGAATATGCCTTTCAGCGGCTCAAGATCTCTATTATCTATATTCTACGAAACAATGAGCGCAAGTGCGCATTGTTTTACCAAGCTCAAAGTAGCAATGATGATAATAACAGTTTCACACGAGGAGTCACGTCGAGTATTTTTTTTAAATAATCCTAACGCTACCCATACTGAATTCACTCAAACTTTCAATTCGATTACATCTGTTACCTTGAATTCGTAATCTGATAAATTATTCTTCATATAAAGTGTACACTCTATCGCGGGATTTACAGCGTGATTAAAAATCTTCCTAAATAAAGCAATTAACACCGACTATCGTGATTACCATAAAAGAACTCCTTCCTGTGCGTATGAAATTTTAATTGGCGAAAAATCATAAACCATAATGTTTCTCATTATCATTTTCAAATTAACGAAGATAAAAAAAAAATGCCATTTGAATTAATGATACATCTTCCTTGAAATAATCATCGCGCATAGAGGTCGGTTGCAGAAGCTCATCGGATCGAGTCGCATGAACAATAACAATTTTTGCTTGAACTACAATCCTGACCCCTCCAACAGCACTCTGTTTAAATTGTACCCCTCGCACTCCTATCACGGCGTTAATGAAAAGAAAGGGAGGGACAAAAAGTGCGGGAACAAAAAAAGGAAGTGCCCGCAAGTTAAAAGCGTATACTCGGAAAGGGTCTCGCCGTCCTCGTCGCGGCACACGGCGGCGCAATCGCTTTGAAATTGTAGGAGCAGCCAGGAGCGCAATCCTCGAAGGTACTCGTGTACATAAACACGCTCCGCGCTCGTGGGAAAGGATGTGGAAGTGTCGGCGTAAAATGAAAATTAGAACGCGAGGTACGTACTTGTATGTGTATAGAGTCACAAAAGGGGGAAGAAGAAAATCAGAAGCGGAGCACGCTACATCGGGGGGGGGGGGGGGAGCTGCAAAAAAAAGGTGGTGTGAAATGAGTTTGTGGAGAGAAAAATGAGGTGCAGGAAAAGGAAGGGACTCGCTATTGTACAGTAGGGTTCGAGAGTTTTAGACGCGTGTGGTGCGGGATTTTTTTTCAAACTGACGAACGTTTGAGAATTAATGTGAGAAAACTGAGAATTTATTTTCGATGCTATACAGCCCTGTGATGGCTTTCAGAAGTGAGAAATATGTAAAATTTGTGTATGCTATACGCCATAAGCGAGGAAAGGTACAGCTTTTTGTTTTGTATGTGATTCGGGGGAAACGTGGGTCGAAAGTGAGGGAAAATGAGTACTTTTGGTTGAAATACTTTACGGCAGATTTGTCGCAGGTTTCAATGCTAAAATCGAGAATCAATTAAAAAATCAAAAAGTACGATAAATACGAGAACCCCGAGGCTACTCGTTAAAACGAGTTGCGCGAAAAAATCCCCACGACGTATTACTGCATATTATTATGATGAACATGTATGCAAAAAAAAAGAGTATTTTATTAGTACAGTATACAAGATCAACGTACTTCATCATTCGCAGACGCGTACCAATATACGAGTAAAAGTACAACTTCCTTCTCTAACCGCGACGAAGAGCAAGATTTAAAATATTATCACGACTACATATTATGCGCATTAATAGTCAGGTATTCAAACGCACAAACTAGAAAACACGTACGCATTAGCACGTCACGCAACAAACTTCATATTTGAATATCATTGATTAGATCTCGCATCGCCTCTCCTCTACATGTTCATGCAGTATGTACGCGTTTCACAGCTGGTTTTAACGATAGTAAGTACATACACTTATTAGTATACATATATCAAGGAGGCTGCATTATACGAGCGGTAGCAGAATATTATACCGTGCGCGCACCGCTTCAGGCTCGTATATATTTGCGTATGTATAAACTATAGAATCGTAATATTTTCATAAATAATGGCAGTAGCCCATGGGGCATTTAACCTACATGGGATTATATTGGACGGACATTATGTATTTGCGCGACCGTTATTTCACTATACGCAGCTGTCCGTGGACTATCACGTCGTGGATTTTACGCAGGTAAGAAATATACGGATACCCCGAGTATACGATTTTTCCGACAAATATCGACGGAGCACGAATTCGTAAGGTCTCATGGCTGAATCATAACAACGCGCGATAAATTTATCGTCGATGTATAAAAATGGAACGCTGAACTCGTGCTTGATAATATGGCTCCGCGTTTGAAAAATAAAATTTGAAAAAACAAAGAAGAAAATACAGCCGAACGCGCGTAGTGGAGAATGTCCAGGATACCGCGGCGAGGATGGAAAGTAAAAAGAAGGAAAACGCGCTCGAGAGTGTACAAAAATGTGGAGATCGAGAGAGAGAGAGGGGGAGAGGCAACGCGTGTAACGTATAAACGTCGAACGTGTAATCCAGCGAGAGCCGGGAAAAGGCCGGGATGGAGAAGGAGGAGCACGGGAGGAAAA
>JAPYYV010019249.1:0-21632 GCA_030522625.1 Copidosoma aretas
TTGGGTTATCAGACGGAAAAATAGTATTCGAAACTCGTGCGTAAAGGCTTATTTACGAACCGAGAAGTTTACGGCACGAGCCGAAGGCGAGGGCCGTAACGAGGTTCGTAAATATAAGCCTTTCCGAACTCGTACGAAATATACTATTCTCTCCCCTCGTATTCTCGCGCCCGCTCACCGCCCCCCATCCCCGAATTTATCCCCCGGCCGTTTTGTTGCGTGCGTGTGGTTTTGGCACTGTCGGCGTCGCCATCAGTGACATTATAAGTATATGTATGCTGTGGAGTGCTGTACTTAAGTATTGTGTGGTATCGTAGACTAAGTACTTATGCCACTGCGCATAGGACCGCAGACTCGAGAGAGATCCTCGATCACTTCTAAACCCATGGGCAAGAAGTAAAAAAAGGAGAAAACGAGAAAAAAAAAAGGAGAGATGAGAGATCGTTTGGCATAATAGCCTATAGGGATCTGTAAGCTGAACTAAAGGCGGGTTGCAGTACAGATACACGTGTATACGTTGAAATCTCCGAAAAATTATGAATTAAAAAATAACTTGCTAACTATTCTAATTTTTTTTTTTTTTACAACGGTTTAATGAATTTAGTGACTGTAGTCTATAGTTGTGACTCGGTTCGACATTAATTTAGAATAAGTGGTTTAAAAGAAGCTGTAAAAGCTCGAAACAAGCTTTACGGATGTATAAATATTTATACAATAAAGTTAAAAATATTATAGTTACTTATTTAGCTCTAAAGACTCGAGGGCCCTTCATAGTTCATGACAACCAAAATTGAAATCAATACTGGTGCAGAGATCAAGATGGTAATAAATATTGTCGGCTATAACATACGCTGTAAAAAAATATACTTAATGTGAAATTTAAAGCATATAGAATTATATATTACTTAGCATGGATCAATACAATTTGTATCCAAAAACACATTTTTGTAAATACACAATTTCACCGACCCTTGGAATTGCCTGTAACTTTTTTTTTTTTTTTTGCGCTAAATGGTATTTTGATTGATCTTGAAGCCAATATTCAAACTATGTATACGGTGAATCAAATTGTATCCAAGGGAGTGTACGACTATTTTAATCGATAATGACAAATTTAATTTATTTAGTACATTTCCGTATCTTTTGTTTTTTATATTTAGGATGCTGTCAAACAAGCCGCGTGAACTTACAGATTGAGCTATCACATAAAGATATATACATAATTGTATGATGCACAGGAGATTAGTTTTGAAAGCTCGGAAAGGGTATATACATAAGTACAGCATGCAAAAGATTTCGGAGATTTAGACATATACATATTGATATATGTACAAATGCTGAGTGACTATCAAGAGACATAGTCAAAACTTGTTTTTACCCGATTCTTTTTCTACCTCACTCTCTGCTTCTTCTTTGTGCGACGCGTCCAATCCGTTTAGTGGGTGGTCAACGCCACTTCGTTTTTGTATTTGGTCGAGCGTTCCTATAATGAATTGTTAAAAACTCAGCAGAGCCAAAAGAACGAGGGGGTCGGATTGTCGGAACAGAAACACTATATGCATGCCAATGTATATACGCATGCCTGTATTATATAGATACATATTATGCAGTACGTATGTACATACATACATACATACAGAGAAAAGATTCACGGGAGTATCGCACAAGATTTTTTGCTTGTATATTGGTCTCGGTAAGTATATACACAATTGGAATCCCACGAGAAGGCGCTCCAATAATTCAAATATAGTTACTTTTCCATTCGCTTTGAGCTTGAAGCCAGCATATTGTGGGAAGTGACTATATATAGTGACTCACATTTTTTATTTCGAAACGCACGCCACATATACATACATCTCCATATACAATATGACGCACAATAGCGTAAAAGCTAAAACGAGTGAGAAAAGCATCTGTCCACTAGTAAATTTTATTTTACTCTCTCGGCTGTGAAATTTAGTTTGTTTTGACAGCTGTTATTTGATACTGACAAAAATAACTGAGCTGTATCTTTGACGAGGACGTCGTAAATTGTAGGCTGCTTAAGTGTCAAGCAACTAATAATTATAGCCGTACGATCGTTCACGTTTACCTACGCGCGCGTGTGTGTGTGTGTTCGTGCCCGTTGTTGTTGGAAATTTTAATCTTTTGGTGTGAGCTGAGCGCTTGTTGAAAAACGTATCAACGCCAAGAAATCTATACTTCAGTATGTAACAATTAGTCGCAGTATTTTTTTATATAGTTATATACGAGTCATTTTTCAAAAACATCAACCGTTACGTTAGGCAAAAATATTAACGTCCTTCTTTAGTTGAGTGTTTTTGTGTATAAAATATGATACGGGATATATTTATATTATACACGATAAAAAGCCTGGTTACTCTGAAAAATCGATGTGTCTCAGTGACACACTTTTTTGGATGCCTTCGAAATTTAAAAACATATTAAAAACAAAAAAATTGAGTTCTGTGTGATATAAAGAGCGAAAAAAATTTTTCGATGACAAGTCTAGGGTCGAATATAACAGTGCATTTGTCAAAAGTTACATGTGCTTCAACCTTTATCCATACAAATATACCACTTTTAACTCTCGATCTAGAAATTATTTTACAACAAGTCTTATTCAAAAGCCCTGTTCTAGTCCACTATATATACTATCAATTTTTTTGATACCCCCTTTTGCTTTTTTTTGCAATTTTTTGTAGCAATAGTCAAACGTAACACCTTCTTTACATTTTAAATGCCAGTTCATTTGATTGTAGAATTTTTTACAAGTAGTTGACAGATGATATCTTTGCGTTGACAGATATATACACTTGCAATAAAATTCACTGTAAGAAGTCTTAATTAGCTTTTAAATTTGACTTGTTGATTTCTACATTTATTCCGGGAAAAAGAGTCAAGGTGATTAATTGAATTGATTTAGTAAATTGCTCGGTAAATTATAACAATGTCAAATTTTTAAAGCTTATGAATGGGCTAATGATTTTACGCAAATTTCAATGAAAACAAGATATATTTGAAAAGTTCTTTTCATGTACTATTTTTAACATGAATCTAATTTTCGATCAGCTTTCGTTTGAAAATACTACGGAAAAAAGTTATCTTAACGAGTTTTTGATAAATATGTTTTTCTAATTACGAAATAATCTAAAAAAGATGTGACGCATCGATGACCATTAAATGGGGCTAGTTCTGAAAGCATACTATAAAGGACACCTAAAACGAAACTAAAAATTAATTCTTTCTTAAACTCTGATGTAAGTACTCAACACTTCCGAAAATAAATTTTTAAACGCATTTAAAAAAAAAAGATTTTTTTCTTTCTCATGCCCTTAGCGATATTGATAAATTAATAACCATACAAATAACCAGGCATGACCTACTATTCATTATTTATTTTCCATTTGATTTCATGCTATTGTGTTAAAACAAATTTTCAATTTCTTGCAACTCTGTGCATGAAACTTGGCTTTACTCATCGTTTTTTGCACGTAATGTACATTTTCTTATGGAAATGTGAAGATTTGTGACTTTTGTATTACATGGATTAAAATGAAGAAAATTTCTTTTCGATAAACCCACTAAAAAGCATTAAAAAAATTTTAATTAAAAAAATACGCTTTTTAAAACCTCAAATTTTGTATTCCAAACTATTGATTTGATTCATAATTTTGCATTCAATTTTAAAAGTGAATTAAAAAACAATTTCAATGTGTACCGTGAAATTCAACAAAAAGTCGCTTCATTGAATTTAAAATTCTTATTTATTTCTGACGGGATAAGAAAGGAAACATTTATTACCTTGAAGAAACGAAAATTATTGTCAACTTTAATCAATCTTAGGTCAGTACTTTTTGAGGAATTCTCTGTGTATACGCATTAACAAGTACTTCCATCGCTTTCTAATTGTTGAAACCTCTCAAGTTATATCTTTATTTACGAAATGTACCTATTTTATAATTATTACTTATATATTTACGCGTATATATACATTAGCAGCAAAGCAAAGTCGCAAAATAAAATATTCGCGAAATATACTGCACTACATAATTTATCTGAGTTGCGTGAGCCAAAACGCCAATACAAAATATACAAATTAAGAGCATAAATCGTACAACTCTATTTTTGGCGTGATAAATGCGATCCCTTGATTTTCTCGAAATAATTCAAACGCTCTTATTTCAACTAAAAAAATACGTCTACATCGAAAATCGCTTTTCAGCTTTTCTCTATATTTAGATACACACTGGTTATATTATGACTACATTCAGCCACCCCTCTCCTACGTTTTCCCACTATTCTCACCCTTATACACTAATCTGTTCCCTCGATCAACTATAGAAATAAGGCCTGTGATCAAATCTAGTGTAAGCTAAATAACGATCAAAAATTAGATCACAGTAGTTGAATAAGTTATTAGGAAAAGTAGTTCATACAAAATCTGATTTTCATAAGGGGTTAATATGATGTTAATATTATTGTCCAATGTAGTATTGATGCAATATTTAATTTTAATTTTATGAAGTGTCTATACAAATATAAATAAAAATAAAAAACGCACAATAGGTTGAAGTTTTCTAAAGATTTGTTTTGACGACCTCAAAATATTAAACTTCAAAATTTCCATGTTTTAACATGGCATTGTATGGGTGAATAATTAAAAAACCATTGATTTCGTCAATAACTGAAACATTTTTTTACGATTGTTAAAAAAAAACCATAATATAAAAAATATTACTAAAAAAAATGTGTATCGAAAGATGAAAAACACGTTGTGTGTCATTTGAAAACATTATAATTTTAAAACAAGTACACTTATATAACAATGAAGTGGTTTTCATCTTCCTTAAAATTTCTGATAATATTCTAAAATTTTTTTTTCAGTTCTTTAATCACTCACTTTCATGAAACATTAATTTTTTTGCCTGAGCTCGTATCACTATAGTGTCCTCGTCTTTCTTTCAGGGTGATAAATTTAGCACCCACGCCAAAGGCAAGAGTGATAAACACCCCGGAAGCCAAGATGTTTTTTCCTCCAGAAATATGTGTATGATTTTTTTCATTCCAGCGACTTTTTATGATTTTACGGTTGAAGATGCAACATAATCTTACAGGTAAAAATCACGTTGTATATTTACTAGAAAAGAACCTTATGAAAATTACATAAATTAACCTCCGAGCCGAAGGCAAGGGTATAAATATCAATTAAGCAGAAGAAGATAAAATACTTTCTTATGAGCAGTAAATTCGATTTTTCACCCGAAAGGAAATGTCACACTGATAATAAAGAAACTAATAAAAAATAAACTAATAATAAAAACAAATTTAGGGAAACAAATTCAAAAATAAATTCACTGAAAACATAATGTTTTTCAAACCGAACTTTTTGAAACTTGAGTTTCACGTATCTAAGCTAAAGTTTATTTTGAAAAATATGCGTGAAATGGCAACCCTCGTTAACAAATTAGAAAGTATCATACTGGCGTATTATGGATGTATTATTTACTTAAACGTAACATAAATGTGTTACCAGAAAATATAACATAAAAAACACAACACTCTTTTGTAGCAGTATTGATTCATACTATTATTTTATTTTTACGAACTTATTGTACGTGTGGCGAACTACGTACTGTCCAAGCATTACTAAAAATTTTTATGTGTTAGTATTGTCTAAAAATATTTTTTCTATAATATAATAATCTGTTCGAGTCTATGTATTCAACATTTACTTTTATTATGAATCGATATGTTTTATTCAACGCAAATAATAAAGAAAAAACCAAGAAAAAAAAAAAATCATAATAAAGCCCAAGATGAAAACATGTGCCCTGAAGTATCTTTTTTCTATTACAAACCTGTTTACGCTATAAATTATTAAATGGTTTATTAAAAAACTTACGATAAATTGTTCATTCTCGTGTCCTATTGTTCTGCAATGCTTAAGTATACTTTTCAAGTGTATGTATTTCATGCGTCCGAAAAAAAAACACACAATTTTCCTTGATTTTAACTTTTGGACTCGTACTTATACGTGTTTTATTATTTACTGCTGGGTCATAACCATAAGCTATTTATTATTACTCTGAGAAGGGCGTATACTCTATCAAGTTGTGCGGGAGAAGCAGACAAAGCATGTATGGTAAGCCACGCACCGCTCCATGTATTTATTATTTACTCCCAATTCGCCCTGGTATTGCACGCCATATCAGCGCTAAAGTAAATGTGAAATCCCCATGTAGCAGCAAAATTTGTAGGTGAGTTAATGCTGATAAAAAGTATTGTTGTGAGAAAATTTTTTTTTTTTTGTTTTAATTGATTAGAATTTTGTAAGAGGTATTATCTATTTAAAATGGTGGCGCTACCAGCATAAAAGAAATCGATGGTGGTGGAAATTTATTGTTGGTTACGAACATGAAACAATTTTTTACCGAAAATTTTTTTAATAACTTTAATTATTTGTGAAAATATTATTAACTCATGAATTAGACAAATATAAAAGACTCGTGGCAGTTGTAACTTGCATGTACGTATACATTAAAATCCAGGTATCAAATCCACTCTTATTAAGTCAATAATTCTTCACTGACAATCTTGTCAGACCGAGTTTGATTTCCTGCACGTTGGAATGACTTTATTTTTATTTTTGTTGCTATTTAAAGTACAAACTGTATAAAATTTTATTTTTTTACATTTTTTGTACATAAAAATAAACAAAATTTAATATTAGTCGTATCTTAGCTAAGGCGCTAGTTGGAGGGGTACGACGCCACTGGTCAAGCGGGACGCGGGTTCGAATCCCGGTCGGGTCAACTCAGAAATTTTTTAACAGTTGTTTCCGGCTGATAATTGTTTCCAAGTCTCGCGGCTATTTCTGCACCACCAGGGATAGGCTCTGTGGGCGTTTTTAGTGGTTACCGTAGTTGCAAGACTATCAGGGGAAGAAAAGAAGATCTAGGTGGAAAGAGAAGGTATAATATTGTTAGGAAGATGGGTCAAGGGCTTATGGAACTAGGGTAAGGGATTATAAATGGGATTGAAATCAACACCCTCCACACCAAGGTGGTAGAGGGTGCCCGTGAAAATTTGAGTTGGTGTACGGGTAGGAATACAATAAAAAAAAAAAATTCGAAAAAAATTTTTTAAATTAAAAAATACGAAGCATTAAGAATTAGACGGAAAATAATAATGCAAGACCAAAAAAACTTTCAAACGAAAAAAAGAGACAAAATATGAACGAAATGTTAGAACAATAGAGAAAAATAGGATAAAAATGTTTAAAAAATGCAAATATAGTCGGAAGGAATTTTATTAGAGAATCGATAAAGAAAATACAAATTTAATCATTTGATTTGTATTTTTTGTACGTGTGAGTATTTATTTTTAATAATCATGATTTCCAATTATATATTGATGCTTATGCCTACAGTCCGTAAACGAGCAAGGTATACATTTTATTGATTCATTTGTATTTCATATATGAATAAATATATTATTATATTATTATTAGAATTATTTATCATTATGAATTCAATATTGCTTTTATTCATAAAAATTGTTTAATTCATTGGAAAAAAAATACTTTAATATTACTACTAATTCCAAAAATAATCCTTTAACAAAAATCTCCCAGATAAAGGTAGAGAAAATTGTGTCAAGGCCATCAGAGTCTTGAGTAGAGAAGTATTGATCTTAATATCTTAAATTTCAGGCCGAGACAAGACAATGTCGAGACTAATATCAACTATTGTTGAATCCAGGTAAAATAGCCGAGACAAGACAATGTCGAGACTAATATCAACTATTGTTGAATCCAGGTAAAATACAATTTTTTAGGGTGATAAGTATATTTTTCTCGTACGTTACACAATATGTACATCGAACCAAACGAGTCCAAATGCAACCAAACTCTTAGGCGCTCTTGGACCTGTTTTTGACCCAATTTATTTTTGAGTAAAAAATTTTTTTTTTTTTTTCAATATCTACAAACAATACAAAGTCAATGCCACTCTTTCATTATTAAACCGTACATCTTATGAGTTTTCGTTCATCTTGTAATTTTTGTGCAAACTTCTGCAGCCATAAATCCGTGACATGTCTAGTTATAAAATTGAAAGCTGAAAAATTTGCTAGATCGCCAAAAAGATTTTTCAAAAATTATAATAAATCGAAACCCGATGAACTCATTTTTTTCATTTACAGTTTGGACGCAGAATTACCGATAAAGCGCTTGTTTATGCAAAGAAAGGTGTTATGTGACAGGTAAAATAACTCAAAACTTTTTTCCTCGCTTTTTTCTATACATATGCTATGAAGAAACACCGACCACCATAGGTTCAAGTATAGTAACATACATACCTATATGGGTGTCATACTTTTGTCTGTCATCCCTTTTCCTTATACCCTTACGTACGTGTCTATATACTATTACAGTAAAGAGAGAGAGAGAGAGAGAGAGAGAGAAAGGGAGAAAAAAAGAGGGAGAGAGAGTAGAGATTAGTGTATATAATATACTTACCTACATATACCCCAATTAAATATATAGGAAAAAGTGCATAGAAATTACACACACGCATAGAAATGTACGCATTATTGGGTATCGAATAAAGAACGATTACAGCTACATAATATATATAAGACCTATCCCAATACGTATACATATGTATATTGTGTTTATGATAAGTGTGAATTTGGTGTGAAAGTGACTGTAACCAACTGTCATGGAACTCTACTCTTCTCTGTATATTTTCAATGTGTCCCCTTCAGCCTTCAGCGGCTTCAGCCCCTTGTGTTGTCACGTTGTTAAATCTACTCGACAAGAGACTCGAACATTCGCTTAGTGCAAGAGAGATAGACTGAGAAACAGAACTCCGAAGTCCGAGCTCGAGAGCGAGACCAAGGCGCTTATACATTGTATATAGTTGTGTACATGATGAGTTCCATAAAAATTTTTCTGTTTTGAAAAAAATTAGAGTGACATTTTTTGCATGTTTTTGGAATTTGAATAATCAGAAGAATCGTAGTCATCCTAAAAAGGCGGCGTCACAATTTTGTGGGTTTTTAGAATGGTGAGAAAAATTTTTTTTTTAATGAAAAAATTGCTTTCACTAACAACAAGGGCTATTTTTAATATAATGTCAAAATGAGAATTTCACACCGTCACTAAGTTTAACATTCACTTACCTTCTGAATTAGTACATGCACTTCGCTTGCCGAATCGATCATTTGAAACTTTGCCAAGACGGACATGTCGTAAATTAGTATCAAAATTTTGTTACATGACTAATTATTAAATATTTTTTTATCTGTTTAAATATGAGAAAATACCTCTGACATCAATAACTTTTGATACTGGAGGGTAAAAAATTTTAACACCCTGACTTTGGCGATTGTTTGCTGTAAATTAATTTTCAAAACAGACAAATTTTTGATACATTTAAAACTATTGAGAAAAAGGCTTACGATGTTTGAAAAAGGTTCCGACATAAAATTATCAAATGGTTGTTTTAAATGACTGGATGATAAAAAGACAAAGGGTTGATGAAATTGTACACCCGTGATTTTCTATCAGTATTTCCGTAAGAATAACACTGCGACTGTTCAAATTCAAAATATTGAATAAAAATTTAAGAATAAATGAGAACATTAAAACTTTTTAGATTTGTCCCACCTTTCCCGTGCAGTATGCATCATAAAGTATCCGGCTTGTCTTTTTTCGAGACGATAATATAGAGTAAGTAGTGTATTATATAGGCTGGAGCTTTATTGGTATCTGCAACATATGTCTTCCTCTGAGAGTCTCAGATTTTAACCCCAGAGATAACAACCTCAAGTATATTTTTTTAACTGTGTACCAGAAATCAATGTACAGAGTAGCAGGGACGCCTTCTCTTCCTGTTTAGGCCGATATAATTAGCTCTTCGGACAGCTGATCTGGGATGCAATCCCTTATAGTATCTCACATAGGTTTTAAGATTAATTTGTTAATGAGGAACATACCTGTGAAGTTCCTCCACTTTTAAATACCCGGAACATTTTTTTCATTAACAATTTTATGCGGAAAAATCGAAACACGTCTTTTTTAATTCTAGCTCTAAGCCGATTAATAATAATCGTATTTAGTGTTGTGTTCTTTGTAGTTGTTAAAAAAAAAAAAAAACATTCAGCCGTCTGGAAAATCAAAATTGGTCAAAAATTGTTTAAAATAATCGACATAAACCACCGAAAAAATCGAAAATTTCGTATTTTTCTTTACTTCGTCAAAAATCATTCTACATCCTTGGAACTTCATTGAAATATGTCTTTTACTTGCATGAAACCACCATAATTTTTTCATAAAAAAAAAAATTGTAAATTTTTCGAGAAAATCCATTTGATTATTAAAAAGGGCTTATCAGTTTAAGTAAATCTGACCCAGTTCCCGTCATTTGACAAGACCCATAAGTAGCTCATTTTTTTGTTGTAACGTCGAGTTTATGAATCCGTTGATGACATAACGATTTTCATTAAATATTGATAAACAAAATGGTGTTTAAAAAAGTGCGACTCTTTCGAACATGGTTTTTTGCACTTATCTCATAAACAAATGCATGTATATTGGCAAACAACTTTTCTATTCGTTTAGCTGTCATTTTTTTACAAATTAAAAAAAAAGATTGTGTTAAGATGTTTATAAGCCAAGATAATTTTTTTAGTTGTTTATTACGCCATTTGTTTATTTATGAATATAAACACTTAAAATTTGCACAGTATGCCGTTAAAGACTTGAACTTTGTTATTATATAGACCATTACGCGTAATTTAATTGACAATAGGACATAATAATAGTTTTCACGCAGTACAGTTTTAATTGATTTTTCTGTCACGCCCTCAGCTGCTCAAGTTTTAGTTTTCGATTAGGTGGCTTCAAATTCGCACGCCCGGAACTTGCCGCACTACGAGAACAACATGATATGCTACAGTGGATATGGACAGTGGCGCTGATTTTATTTTTTTGCATGCTTATTTCAATATGCTAACCCCCAACACCCCAGTTAAAGCAATAGCATATCTTTCAAACCTCGTCAATGCCAAAAATCCATGTAAAGCGGCGATCATCGAAAAATTTCAAATTGAACTTGTCGAAGACAGCATGGACAAATTCATCATTACAAGCATTAATTAAAACCTACAAAATGATTAAAAAGTCGGAACCTATGTTGATTTCATAGGAAGGCTAGGGTTTAGGTGTTTTTTGTATGTTTTCCACCGATAAAAATCATTTTTCAATAAATAAATCTATTGGAAATTGATTGTCTAGTTTTCTCGATTTAAAATATTTTTCATTCCGTCTCGAAATTTTTAGTCTAAATTTTTTTTAATTTCGAAAATTTTGGGATGGCTAAGCCTTCACGAAAGTTTCGGTAAGTCCCGAATGAATCCCGAAAATTAGGAGAAATTTCGAGATTTTCAAGAAATCTTAAAACTTCGAGACAAAACGAAATTTGTTCTTAGGGATGACCTCGCCTCGTCCCAAATTAAGTAAGTATTTCGCACAGGTCCAATTGGATATACTAGCAATGACAAATAATACGGGTTTTCTCTGCTTCTTTATTCTATCGATAGCACATAGCAGCAACAAAAAAAATTCATATCAAGTCCCACTGTCAGACGACCTAACTTTACGGTGAACATGATCACTGTAGATTTTTTCTCCCATACATTATATCATTATACTTTTTACAAAAAAAAAATTGGATACAGCTTCTGTCGAAAAATAATATGATTCGACTTTCTGGGAAAAAAAAATACAATTTAAAAAATAGTTTTTTTAATTATATACTTTTACATATTAAATATTTTAATGTAAAGGGACAAAATTTCGTATTTTAATGTAAAGGGATAAAATTATGCAGCTCGTCACATATGGCATTTCAATTTGTAAATTAATCCCTCAATTTTTTACAAAACACGTACGCTGCACAGAAATAGTAGCTTTAGTACGAGATTGGAAAGGCTTTAATTTGCGAACCGAGAGGTTTACGGCACGAGCCGTAGGCGAGGGACGTAACGAGGTATGTAAAGAAAGCCTTTACGATCGAGTAACGAATACTATTTTTCCTACCGATGGTGTTCCAGGGTTCCAAAAAGGCCCGAGGTAGGACAAATTTATTACACTGGTTTTTTTAGCGAGAAGCTCGAATTATATTCGTTATTGCCAGAAGTTCGATTGTATTATTCTTCCTGAGGAGTGACAATATAATTATTTAATGTAAAATGGGCAAATTAACTCGAAATATCTCCAGTTCAACAATTTAGCTACTGGTAATATTTTTGGATAAGATTGATAAACATGTGTTCTCTCGAATGAACAAAAGCAAAAGCAAATCTGCTTTGGCCCTATTGATGAACACAAAGTGTCTTTATGATAAAATTCTCTAGTAATGAATTAATGACTAGATAAACGTTTAAACGTGAATGGATCATTGTTTTTATTTCAACAAAATCGTAAGTAATACTAGTTTCCGACACTTGACCGGTGCAGAAATCCGGCCACAGTGGGACTTTAATAAGGGCTGCACCGCCCGAGGGACTTGAGAAGTAAGTAGGGCCCAAAGGGCTTTCTTTGCAATCTCTCCCATATAACTACAGAAATTCATCCGCTCAATCAATCAGATAACAATGGGGTATCTTTGTCAAATTTGGGTCAGTTCGGGTTCCTGGTCGCCGCACCGATGATCTACGATCGTAAAATTTCGGTCCCCGAAAAATCCTACAAATTATGGTAAATTTATATGCTCGAAGACAAAAATTAAATCACGCTGAAGGTATGACGCAGAGATCAATCGAGCATCAGCAGTAAGTCAGTATAACGTCCCACACCTGGACCAAGTGTTTGCGGCTGCCGGAGGGGCAGAGATTATGTATAAAGCAGGCCCCAAAAACGGATGGACGGACAAGGACGAAAAGGCCCCACCACTGGTGGTAGGTGTGAGTGAGAGTTCGCATTAATACATGATGGCCTGAATCCGCCTGATGGGTAATTGGGTATCACCGGCTATACGTATACAATAGTATATACTCAAGTACTGTATGGACATGTTCCCCTGCAGCACACGGGGACGACGGGGACGTGTTGTTCCGTGCAGCCCCGAGAGAGTGCCGAGTTGCCGACTTATTACACGCGATACCAAGGGTGCCGCCGAGAGGAGAGTTAGAGAAAAAGACGCCGATGAGAGAGTTGCACACACTCGATCTGCTGCTGCTGCATGCATGCTGCTGCTCATGCCTTCAACATGTATATAACTCACTCTCTCCTTCTCTCTCTCTCTCTCTCTCTCTCTCTCTCTTTCTCTCTCGCATCATCATCACACACAAAACAGTCGTACGGGCGCGCGCCAGTCGCGCAGCACACAAGATGGCGGCGTTTGGGTGTCGTGGGTGCTGCTGGCGCTGCTAAACCCAGGGGACGAGGAGGACCAGGACGTCGGTGACCAGGAGGACGCGGGCCCGAGAGAGAGAGCCGTGAACTAGTGCGCCGGGCGGTGCCGCCTCCTCCGTGTTCCTCGTGTACATACACACCCAAGATTCGTTTTATATACGCTGATTTGTACCTCCTATACTTACATGTAGTATAAAATATATAAGAAGCAGCAGCAGCAGCAGCAGCAGCGGTGGTGGTGGTGGTGGTAAATTAAAGTGTGCGTGCGTGTGTGGTGCGTAAAAGTTTCTTTTTTTTTTTCGTGTATTGTATTCCGCTGCCGCGCGCTCCCCGTAACCTGGAGCGAGTAGCCCTGCCGCAGCGCGAGCCGCGGAGGAGGTGCGCCTCCGCAGAGCTCCGGTCCGTTGCTTGGCCCGTCGGCCGTCGACGACGCCGCCGCCGCCGCCGTCGCGAGTGTCCATCATCATCATCATCATCGTCATCGTCATTCTCTAGTGCTGGTGTAGCTGCTGCTGCAGCAGCGTGCGAGAAGATATTATTGTTGAGACTGCAGCGTTTGTCGTCGTCGTCGTCGTCGTGTCGGAAGTGCTGGAGTTGCAGCCCTCGAAGGCGGCCCGAGTGCAGTTTGGCTTGCGAGTCGTTGGTCTGCCGCAGCGGGGGAAGGGGCCCGCGCGGATTATTATTATTATTATTATTATCATCGTGCGCTGCCGGCTGCGGAAGTGCCCCGGTGCCGCACCTGGCCGGCGGCGGGCCAGTGCTACGAAAATCAAGTGGCAAGGACGAGGGGGTCGTCGTCGTCGTTGGCGGTGCAACGGGCGGAGGAAAGCGGTGACGACGGCGACAACCATGCGAGAAGCGCGCCGTCGTAGCTGCTGCTGCTGCTGCTGCTGCGGGTGGAATCGCTGCTGAGGGGGGTAGGACCGAGGGCACTGTTGCGTGCTTTCAATTCGCAAGCTCGGGTAAGTCTTTGCGCCTATGTATATTTTATTACATCAACATTGTTGTCATCGTAACATCATCGTGCAGTTATTACAAATTATATCATATCGCCGGCATCATTGTACCAAATACCTACCCTCATACTTTTATCATCCCGGTAATCCTCATTATTATCTTCATTATCTGCATCAACATCCAACTGCCGTATACCTTTAATTTTCTCCTTGACTGCTCGTCGCTGCTGCTGCTGCTGCTGCTGCTGCTGCTCTCCCCAAGCGCCAGAGCAGTAGAGTAGTACATCAGAATACAGAGAGAAAGAGAGGATATAAGTGTATAATACACACTGCAGGGCAGCAGCAGCTATAGAGAAAGAGAGAGAGAGAGTGAAGAAGTAAAGTAGTAGCGTGAGCGAGAGAGAGAAGAAAGAAAGAAAGAATGAGCAGTGTGCGCCTTTATTACGCTTATGTGCTTCTTATTCTTCTTTATTGCTCTCCGCTGCTGCTGCTGCTGCTCTCTGCTCCTCCTCCTCCTTGCTGCTGCTGCTGCTGCTGCTGCTATTAGTACGTTCGGTGCGTGCGCCTGCCTCTGCTGATGAATATACAACATATTTGTGTGTTGCATTTGTATTTGTACATGTCCACGTACTCCACGTATGCATGTACGGAAGCGTGTGTAAAAATGTGTGTAAATACAATACATATACTGTATTGTATACATCACGTAAAAAGGTAATTGCAGAACATATGCACGAGTGTGTTAGAGCCGAAAGAGAGAGAGAAAGAGAATTTTCTCTCTCCCCCGTCATAATACACATCTGATATTATGTGGTCGTGCATCATTGAAAAGAGTGCAGGCCGCTTCATCTGTGACGAGAGTTGTTGGATGAACATGTACACGTATATATATGTGGAATATTGGAGAGAGAGAAAGAAAGAGAGCATCGAAACGAGGGGTTGGGGAACAACGATGTGGAAGAGAGAAGAGGAAAGGAAGGAAGGGGAGGACAGGGCCAAAGCGAGCGCGTGCCCACTTTTTTGTGACTCGCGATCGCTCTGCCACTGCTGCTGCTGATGCTTCTGCGATGGATAGTCTATATTATAGGCTCTCTCTCTCTCTCTCTCTCTCCCTCTCTCTCTTTCTCTCTCCCTCCAAGTTTGAGATGTATAAGTAAAAATATTGGTATGCGTGCTCCGAAATTTTCAAAATATTGGTATGCGTGCTCCGAAATTTTCTTCCATGGTTCTCACTCCCCGTCATCAAAGACGATCATGATATTACGATATAGATTAGGTACTACTTGCATGCGGGGCCCAGCACGAAGTTCCGCTCGGATATAACGCGCGCGCGCGATATTTACTCGGCTAATAGATTAGCTCGCCGATGTATTAAGTATCCGCTCGAGTCTTTACGATCGGAGCATGATTCGGAGCAAGGAGTAGTGTATATACACCTCGATATACACGAAAGGTGGGGAGGGGGATTAAGCAGAGAGAGAGAGAGAGAGAGCATCATCGCACAGCCGGATAATCGGCTCCGGGCTACCGAGTCGAGTTTATATTATATACTTACTTACTAAAGCGCGTACCCTATATACCCACTATAACAGTGTATATAAGTATATAATATTAAAACGGCTATGTAAAGCGGTGCAGGCGTGAAGTGCGTCTGCGAAAGTGACAGCGGCTATAATATACTCGACTCCGGCCGGCGGTGCGTCTCTCTCTCTCTCTCTCTCTCTCTCTCTCTCTCTCTCTCTCTCTCCCTCTCTCTCTTTCTCTCTCCCTCCAAGTTTGAGATGTATAAGTAAAAATATTGGTATGCGTGCTCCGAAATTTTCCTCTCTCTCTCTCTCTCTCTCTGGCAACTCCTCGAGCGCGCGAAATAGTGTTAATTTGAGGGGTGTGCGTTGAGTACATTGAGTATTATTACCGATCAGAGGAGAGAGAAAAGGCCTTTGCTGTACATGTGCATGCAAAACACTCGTAGGTGTGCACGATAAGCTCAGAAATTAAAAATAAACAGCGTTAGCATCAGATATCCAAAGGGATATAATAAAAAAGTGTAGGGAGAGAGGATGTTTGATACCATACTGGATTCATCCTTTGATCCCGCGTCGTTATTTTTCGTTCGAAATCGATAATTTTTACGAATACCCCTCGGAATACCCAATGATTCTTTGAAGCTCGATTACTGTTTTTTCATCGAGTGTCTTTGACTACGTGAAATACAAATACGGTCAAAAAAAAAAAAAGAAAAAAACTTCTATCGATCCGTTCAAATATTGGATAGCAAACTCCAAACGTCTGCTTGGTCAGAGTAAAACTGCTCCAAGAGCAGAGCTTTTTGTTCTCAACAACTATAGTGTTGCATCAGAGGTATTACGTTTTCCTCGGAAGATTTGAACTGATACAGAAGAAGAGTGTATAATTATCATTGAGTGGGCAACACTTGCGTCACGATATTTCGCTGTTTTTAGTTTCCTCCTCCAAAGAAGAAGAAGAACACTAGATTCTGTACGTACGGCCAAACAATCGCGATTTCAAATTTCCAAAAAAATCAAAATCGCAGGCTGAAAAAAATCATACAATCCCGAGGTCCTTTGCTTCTCGACCTCGAATATAAATTAAAAAAAAATGATAATCCTTCAATCCATCCGATGAATGCATTCGCAAACCAATCAAATCATAATCACCCAATGTATATATAAAAGACTACTTTATCTGTATTCGAGAAGAATAATGAACGAACCTTGGGTGTAGGTACATAGACCTTTCTCAAGGGATCGATCCTTTGATGTACCAAAATATTTGTATGCCAAACGTTCTTGCAGACAAAAACCATGATCGAGGCGAGCAAATGTTTATCAGTATTGCACGTTCGCGCGTCCGCGACCATGTTCATAACGTATACACGCTCACGCCAGGCCAGGCTATCTTTTTATCATGAAATATTATATACAAACCACCACCACCACCACCACCACCAGCTACACGTATATATTATGAGCAGCCCTGCTGATGTCCGTCCCTCGCGCGCGCGGCCTTTCGTGTTCCCCCTTTTATATTTTCGTCCCTCCCTCCCTCCTTTCTCTCCCTCTCTCTCCTCACCGCTGGGCCTGTGGGCCATCACACGTTATACCCCAGAGAGAGAGAGCGAGCGCGAGCCATCCAAACCATTCGACTCCGATCCAACGTATACAACAAAACCTACCACGGGCGGGTGCTGCATAATTATCTGCAATACACTCGCGGGAAAGGAAAGCGCTCTCTCTCCCCGCCGAAGAAGGGGGATATATAAGCACGGGGATGAGCAGATGTATAGGTGTCGTTGGTACATACGGATGCGACACTTTGCGCCGATTAGGAGGAATATGCACCGATTCTCTCTCCATCGTCCCGCGAACGCCCAGTTATTGGCGTGTCGTCGCGCTCGCGCTACGTATACATGTACATCTCGGGGGCGAAGAGAGAGGGCAGAAGGAGAGTCGAGGAGGCTGCCGCTGGTAGTATAATATATATGTATAGGAGCGGGAGGGTGGGAAGGATGGAGGCTGCAGGTCTAGCATCAGAAATTCAGAATTCAGAAGGAGAAAAGTTTGGCGGGGGGGGGGGGGAAGATTATGTGCCGATGCGCCCCTGTTGGTATATTATACGCTGCTGCACAGGGGCCGATATTGTTGTGCAAACGATTCCGGACTGTCCGGAGCTCATCATATTGTCCTTCGTCCACGGTCCCGATGTGTTCGCTCTCACTTAGTCGGTTATACTTGATCTTATACAAGGTATATGCGCGTGCCGCGGTGCTGTACTTGGTATCCCCTTCGACTTCGGTGTTCTGTACTTCTGTACAACAATATACTTACCCTATACACTCATCCGATCGCGCTGTATTGTCGAACACGCTGATGGCGAGACACGCACGCATGCACGAGACTTGCGATTCTAGCTTTTGAGCCGCGCGCGCGCATAATCCCATGGTGTGAATACATAAGGTGAAACCATAACCGATGTCTTTTTTTTTTTCGTCGAGTTCTGCGCATGGCCCCAGATGACGTCACGCATTAGTTTAATGCGTATTGATATGACGTCACCTGGGGGCACTCGCCTGAATGCCAAGTTTTCCTGCGCATGGTCTCACCTTCTGTATTTACTACACCATGGCATAATCCTATTTTGGAGCAGTTCGGAGCACCGATTCCCCGTGCAACGCGTTAGATATGTGTATACAGTGATAATTCACAGTATAACCTATACTTGTATGTACCTATATAATATGTATAATGCAACCAACCTCGCCAACCTGGTGTAAGCAGAGAGAGAGAGAGAGAGGAAGGGAGAGGATATGGCTTTCATGCGATCGCTCTCCCTTTTCGCGCCGCAGCAGCTGCCGCTGCTTATGTGTACCATACTGCACGCCTGCTGCTGCAACGACGACGACGACGACGAGGACGACGGGGGCATTTGTCACGCAATACCTATAACCGCGCCGTCACCGCTTACACTTTCCTTCCTTTAATTCGAGCCCACGGTGCACTGATGCACCACTTGCTCGCTCTCCGTTACAAAAGGAGTTACATAGTTAAGTATATAGTACGTGCTTGTTACAGTACTTACTTACTTATATATACAGCTCTCGCGCTGAAAGCCTAGGTGTCACGGCCTCCACCTATACCTACCTACTCTCTCTCGCTAATCATTACATGCTCGCGCGCGCGTTACTCGTGCCCGTCATTATGATACTATTATCTCTCTCTCTTCTTGTTCCGCCGCCGCAAGTTATCGCATCCGTCGCTCGATACTCGTACACTTATGCTTAATATACACCCCGCGCGTAATAGTACTATACTCATACATTCAAACCTTAAGTATGCATGCATGATGCATGATGATAATGTAGGTGCACGGAGATATATATATAAGTATAAGGTCTTTGCGGTGTATAATATACAAGTGAGCCAGCCGCCACAACCTCTCCTCCTCTTTCGAGCGTTTATATACTAAACTTATACAACACCCGAGTACACTTGGGTAAAACTGTTTTTTTGCCCCAGCATGATTATTAAAAGGCTCCTGTCTCCTGATACTTTGTGAGTACACGTCGTAACGTCCGACACGCGCAAGTGGACTTGCGCGGGAGATCGATACGTCACATTGGCGCTCTCTGGTTTTTTTTGTTTTTGTTTTTTTCCCCCAATACCACTCTATTCGTTAATCTCCGTTTATTATCATTTTTTTTCGGTCATTCGAGTGCGCGCTTCGTAATATCATCACGTGCGGCGCGCGCGCGTCGACAAATCACCCGCACAAGACGCTATTCCCGTTCGATCCTCCGTTCCTCTCATTCCGTTTTTAGCTGATGACACAAACTCTTGGGGGGGGGGATTGCGCTTTAGCTCCGATACCCCGTACCATGTACTTTACGGGAAGAAGCCGCTGAAACAGTGGCGGCGGCAGTGGTAGGCGGAGATATTGAGACAAATGCGTCTGCAGAGAGAGGAAAACCAGTTGGCGTACTCATATGTATGTATATACGCGGGAGGGGGTGACTTGCCGCCGTTGCTCCGCTCATATAAGGAGCCGGCGTACACCCCCCCCCCCTCCTCCCCCCCGATGCGTGGCACACACTACGGGCTTTTTTTCCCGAACCGCAGGGGGTTGAAAGATGCTCCGACAGCGCCGGGGACACCCCCGCGCCCCCTCGCCCTGTGCAGTGTAATAACGCCTCGGGACTCCTTCTACAAGTATATAGATGCAGCAGCGGCCGTGCGTATAGTTCTTATACTCTTGCCTCCCCCTCGTCGTCTCTGTATGTACAATACAACGTATCTCTGTGCGTACGATACGCAGCTCGCGATTAATTATTTAATTGCGCGACTGGCTCTCTCTCTCTCTCTCTTTTTTTTCCTTCCTTTTCTCATCGATCCGTGTTGTAATAATTAGCCGGTAACGACGCGGCGGCACAGAGATACGGTATTATATAATATATGCATGCGCCGATAATGATATTATTGTACACCTATATGCAATGATACATGACAACACCGTGCGGGCTTATCGTTGTCCGGCTGTGTGTCGGCGCGCGCCGATGAGTAACGAAGGCGACCCTGATATGATGGCGATGACGATGCCCGTTGAGTCGTTTTCTAATCATCATCATTGCACGCTGCATGTGTGAAGAGGCTTCTTGATTCTCTCTTTCCCACTCCCATGGCTTACACACGTGCGACGTATACACATGCACGCGACGATGCTCGATCGTTCATTCATTCGTTCATTCGCTTTTTCTCTCTCCTTTTGATCCATCATAATGTTTGCGTGCCAATGATAATAGACTTTCATCCGGCGCGTGTAATAGCTTTGCGCGATGATGCAACGAGACTGTATTGATGATGATGATGATGATGATGATGATGATGATGATGATGCGCGTTGTGTTTTGTGCATCAATCTATACTTGTGTACGAATAATATTTGGTCTGGTTTGGTTTAGGGGGTGAATGGTAGGATTTTGTTCGGAAAGCAATACAACAGCCAATCGGAACGCTGGAGAAGGACGGCGGAGCTTCGGAGGAGGGGGAGATGTCAGCCGGCACCCAGGGCGAGATACGGGTTGGTCCATCGCATCAGGTTTGCTCAGAGTTTTTGTTTGTTTTTTTGGTTCTTCTCCCTTTTCTCTCTCTCTCTCTCTCTCTCTCTCTCTCTCTCTCTCTCTCTCTCTTTCTCTCTCTCTTTCATTTTATCGTATTTTATTTACAAAACTCAAAGAGATGGAAAATAAAGAGAAGTAGAAAAGAAGGAAAAGAAGGAAAAGAACAGCTTACTTCCATATACAGCTGTATGCTCCATACTACTGCAGCGGATGCATGCATGTATACGCGCCAGCAGCAGTTTTAATACTTGCCGCTCGTCCAACTTCGGTGCAGTACGAGTACAAGTATTATATACTTGTCACGTATGCAAACACATAATGTATGTGTTCTCGAAACGTGATTGCCCAGCTTTCTCGTGTGACGTTTGATCGACTTTCCGTATTTTATAATAATATATCGGTACGATAAAGGCACGATAAGCCGCGCGTCAATATTTGTCATACGTATATTATTTGCAACTTTACGACTTATCATATCGTTGCGCTTACGCCTGTCTAATTGGGTTTTGTCATTGTGCTGCTCAGGCTCTTTGCGAAGCGCTGTAAATCGTGTGTGCATTTGCGCGCGCGCGCGCGTAAAGGTACTAATACTTCGACGCGTACCTTTGCGGCTCAACAA
>JAPYYV010019255.1:0-30041 GCA_030522625.1 Copidosoma aretas
TCATTTAAAGCAAATGTTGCTGTCATTTTGCTGTCATATTGCTGTTCCAAAATTAACATCAATTATTGCTGGCAAATTTGAAGCATATGAGGACGCAACTTGCTGGCAAATGCTATAAAATATTAAGTAAATCATTGATAGCAAATTGCTATCATTTTTGACTCATTTGGCTATTGGGATATGTTCGAGGACTTCAGTTTAAGCGCTCACGGCTCACGGCTACTCACGGCGATTTCAAAGTATTGAAAGGTATACCTCTATATATATTAGGTAAATGTGCCGAATGTGCACCGTGAGCGCCCAAAACTAAGGTCCTCGAACAGAGCTAATATGTATGTCATTCGTTTTTAAATTACTAGTATGCAAATCATAAGATGTTGCTTCACTTCGAATTTTCAAAACATTGTTTGTGCTTATTTAATATTAGTTGGCTTATTCTTTCGGGCATGATGAAAAAATTTTAATTAAAAAAAAATCATCTTGATATTTTATAACAATTTTTTACCTTTACATAAGTATACCAGGGTACATATCTTGTATCCGGCTTTTTTATGAACAGCTTAGTTTTCGAAATCTTGATTGGGATCGTGAAATCGAATGACTCTTGCCTCTCTCCGGTCATAGCTATTTCGGCAGCGGCAATATCAATATTTCTATTCTTCACTCTTTCTAGAATTCCCACCCATTTTTTCTCATTCTCATCCCAGACTTGCAAGGTAAAGGTCGGTTTCTCGTGCTTCAGTGATATGTTCATCACCGAAGCCAATTCTTCAACGATTTCGGGGATTAAACGGTAACCATAGCCAAGCTCTGTTTGCTGATCCATAGAATTGAACTTGCCAAGCTTTTTAACAAAATATTTATTTAATTGGAAAAAAACGTTAAATTTCATTATTACTAGGAAAAAAAACTCCCTACTTCTATGCCTGCGAGTTTAAGTGTGGCACCGGTTAGGTGTCTATATTTATCATACGGTGTTGGTCGTTTTTTCTTGATGATTAAGCGAGTCTTCGGACTCCATTCGAAATACTCGTCTACTTGCACACGATTATCAGATCCCGAAAAGATCCATTCTTTTATATTTGTATCGCTGCCACATTTTACCAACATTCGAACGGGAAAATTCGAGCCCAATCGATTTTCTTCTGGGTTTCGACAGAAATCGCGGACCGGCTGCATCATGGGTGAATATAATAGCAGAACCCAAACGTGGTTTGCTACGTTTCCATTTCTTGCAAAATGAAGAAATGTTTCCAGATCTTCATCAGTGTTCAGCATTACGACAAATAATTGTTTGGGAGAAATTTTTAGCTTGGAAAATTTTTCGGGTAAATCCGTCACTTTTATTGGGATTGAGTAGCGTTGTATTCCCGTAAGGTGTTTTGTAAGTCTCATGACGATGTAGGAAGCTGTTGTTGTAAGTTAATATTATGGGCTTGAAAAACTGAAATTTATAAATAAACTATAAAAATATCACTTACTTTCAAAGCCATTGTACACAAGTGCGACATCGGTGGATCCGTAGAACTGTTGCAAATCAGTTATCAAATTTAAATGATTTTCTGTGTTGCTTGTTAAATCATTACTCATGACTAAAGGAGAAACTGCAAGTATCACAACTAAATAGGTTGAAAAAATCATTTTTTACTATAAACAGTGTAAATAAAACGTGCGTCTGAACGTACGATCTAGACTGTTGTAGCTCAGTTTGTGGACTAATGAAAAAAATCAGAACGCACAACTTCGCGTACACATACAAGAAACCCCTACAGAAATAGTGAATTCGATTTTGTGTATTTTGGATACCACCACAATTTATTAATTATTTATGATCAAGCTGTGTACACAAATTTGTATTGTCATGCTAAATACGTGCTTGCGTTTGATGAAAAATTCATGTTTCCAGACCACGAAAAGAGGACACCCTGTGAAATTTGAAGCCAATAATAAGATTGTCCTTTTTTATGGTTAAAAATATTCAACAAAACGATCGAAAGAAAAAAAAACAAAAAAACATTTATTTCAATTTTTCAAAAAATTACAAGTACCGACACACTAGAGTTTTATGGATTAAACGATTCTCAACATGGCTGACGTGCCAAAAAAAGATTTTTATATTTTTAGAATGCAATCTTGACAAAATAAATCGAACTTCTAATGAAAATTATATTATTTCGTGATTGGCAGCGTAGAAGGAAATTTCTAATATTTAGTAAACGGATAAAACAGCTAGTAAGCCTGACTAGATAAGTATTGATTTCGAGGATGAAATGTTGTGGGAAACGGCCCTGCCACTTTATGTTATTATTTTAAGCGTATACACTAAGTGTACAATAAGATTAATTACATTTTTCGAAAAGAAATCAAAAATTATGATCTCTTCTTCTCCTCGAGTCTGCAATTTTTCTTCGCGAAGGATTCGAATCTTTACTCAAAGATATAAAATAATTAATTTTTACAGGCTACTTTATTTTGATATAAAAAAAAAAAAAAAAATTAATTGGTTTAGTCAATTCAGACTAGATCTGTTGGGAGCAGATACGTACAATAACATCATTTGTAGTTTATTATACGTGCCTGCTCCCAACAGATCTAGCCTGAATTGACTAAACCAATTAATTTTTTGCTACTTGCAATGGCGAGTACAACCGTGAATACGGTCAATCAATTATTGAATTATTTTGATATATATTATATACTTCCGTTTCACGGTATGGAAATCATTTGAGTGTTCCGTTAACAAAATTAACTAGTGAAGAGTCGTATTAATCTTAAAACTTACGGATATTGTGTATTATTTTGTAGAATATCAGCCACCGCAGCCACCGGGTTTCATTATCGATACATTATTTTCTTACTGTTATTACAAATTTTTGTCATTCAGACAATAAGAATAATTTTACTATACGTAACTATATTCATGTACTTCAAATACAATAATGTATTATGTTATATTTCAACGAGATTTTCCTTGATAGGGTAACACTGATTTTTCACAACCTTTTTTTACTATTGCATTTTTAATTTTTGGGGCTCAAAAGTCGTAAAGTTTAAACAGAGTTGCAACCGAATTAATTAATGCAAAAAAATAAGAATAATTATTTTTACTGGAAAACGTGCCGTGGTATGGTTTCTCATCTGAAAATATCCAGATGCTTTCCAAGTAATATCCAAGTGGAATCCATCCTGATTTTTCGTCGATTTTTCACTGATTTTACACGGATTTTAGCCTGAACATCAGTCTGAAATCCGTCTCAAATCGCCACGTGGATTCTTGATGGATTTCAAATGAATTCTAATTAGATTTTAATCTGATTCAACATCGATATTTGACCATTATAAAAAGCTTAATACATAGAATTGTCGGTCGTAATTGGTCATACCATCCGTATGGCAACACAAAAACATACTATAAAAGTAAAATTACAAAAAATTACTGGACAACATTTGAAACCAATAAAACTAATACAATTCATTACGGGAAGCAAAAATTAATTTGTGAGTAACTGAAAACTGAAACTGAACTGACTAAACTAATGAGTAGTTGAGTACAGTACTAGGTACAGTAGTACAGTGACTGTAGTACAGTAGTGTGTACAGTGTACAGTGTACACGTATATTATGCATATTACTGCGTGCCTTTCTTCCTGTTCGGTTCGGTTCGGTGTCCATCCGTTAATTGTTTATTTTGTTCTATATTAATTTAGAAACGAATTGTGTTTCGTTGCAAAATATAAGTGAAAAGAAGCTGTGATAGATAAAGCATGGATTCTATGCCACCTCTGGAAACGGTCTACCAGGCCATCCACACCCTATACAATGATCCCAATCGTGAGGAAAAAGAAAAGGCGGACCTCTGGCTGAGGGAGTTATCTAAAGTGTAGGGTCGTATTACTAATTTATCATCCTTTTGCTTTTTTTTGCCTAGTATTGATGTAACATCAAAATAAAATTTAATTGTTGACAAAGTTTCATAACCTGCAAACGCTGCTCTGGTAGGGGCTGTGTTTTTTGCTATTACATCAAATATTATTTTATATTTTTATATCAGTCATTTTAAATCGATGGTTTAAAAATCGAAAACACAGAGTATTGCAATTCTGTATCAGAGAATTGGAGAGGGTGGAAGTCTTAGATTATCACAAAGTTATTACAACTTACCATTATTTATCATTTATCATTACCACTTATAATTGTTTATTTCTGCTTATCATCACTTATGATTGATTTGTTGTGTAAATATAGTGTCTCATCCATAAAAACCAAGAAGTTTTTTCAAGACCATAATATATGTTTACAATTTCTTCGTAGTTTAAAAGTGTGATGTATGTGCATGAGTGTAAATGTAGAAAGACAATATATTATTTCATGGTATACTATAATATTGCACGTTGTAGGTATTCATTAACTCATGGGTATAAATATACAATTTCATTTAATTCAATACATATAGAAAAAGAAAGTGATTTATCTTGTAGGTATGGGCATGGAAAATTTCAGACGAAATGCTTCAGCAGAAAAAAGACATGCAGTCATGCTTTTTTGCTGCTCAAACTATGAGATCCAAAATTCAGCACAGTTTCCAAGAACTTCCTGCAGAATCTCACATTTCTCTCAGAGACTCTCTCTTGAACCACATATCACAAATTAATAAAAATACAAATACACGTATAGTAACACAGGTTTGTTACATTGGAAAAAAAACCAAACAGAAACCTTTATGTTTTTTTCTACGTACACATTTTTTGATTGCAGCTATCTGCTGCATTAGCAGATTTAATTCTGCAAATGGCAACTTGGGAACATCCAATTAGGGATTTGTTTGAAAAGTTTGGTAACGATCCTGAATATCAATGGACACTCCTAGAAATTTTAACAGTTTTACCTGAAGAGATGGATCCTAGATACCTTAGGCTAGGAGAAAATAGAAGAAAAGAAATCATAAAACATTTCGAATTTTACTGTGACGTACTTTTACAGTATTTGGTAAATGTATACCTCATTTGACACTTATTTTCTCATAAGCAATTAAGAATTCAATAAATGAATCAACTTTATTTTCAAGATTGAATGTCCAAAAAAGGATCAAGATGTTCTTACTTACAATAAAATTTTGAAGTGTACTACAACGTGGCTAGAAATTAAAGCAATATCAATAACTACTCCACTGTTCCCACACATTATAAATTTAGTTTTTGAAGTACAACCTATCATTCAACTATAAAATATACTTTTAATGTATTTTCATACCAACGGCTAACACATATTTTTAGATTTTACAAAATGATGTAACAGGACCAGATTTACATAAAGATGCTGCTGATTGCGTAATAAAGATATTGCAAATACTAGCAACTGATACGTCATTGAAAAGAGATATCAATACGGGCGATCCAATTCTGCCATTACAGCAGTTACAGCTCGATCTATTTACCAGAATTTTAAATTTAGAGCAAGCTTATCATATGTCTGTTGCTCATGAAGACATGAACAAGTAATTTGGAAAATAATATTAGACAATAAATAAGCAATGTAGTGACAAATCATGATTTAACTTGTATTTCAGATCAATAAATTACTGCCACATTTTTACTACATTATCGGACACGTTTCTAGAAACAATTGTAAATGGGAGTTTGAATGGAAGACAACATTATGCTATCAAAGCTCTAGATTTTGCTCTGATGTGTGTTGGTCATTACGATTATGAAGTATGTAGAAAAAAAAACATTTAAAGGAGTAACAGAACTTTATTTTTTACTAATTTTAAGTTATGTTATCCAGGTAGCTCACATTACATTTGAACTTTGGTATAATCTTTCAGAAATAATTTACCAAAGAGAAAATGATGAACTGTCAAGCGTTTTCAAGCCATATATAGAAAGACTTATCAGTGCTCTTTGTCGGCACTGTCAAATGGAGCCAGATTATGTAAATACACAAAAATTAATCAAGTAATATTTTTAGTTCGTATGATTAAGTTCTCGTTTTAATTTACAGCTAGGTTTACTTGAGGAAGGTGAAGGATTTGCAGAGTTTAGAAGGGCTGTCGACGAATTGATCAGGGATGTAGTCTTTATTGTCGGTAGTAGTCATTGTTTTCGGCAAATGTTCAATACCTTGACTGCTGGAACGCAAGGTGAACCAGCCTGGGAAGTAACGGAAGCTGCACTATTCATAATGAAAGCAGTGGCAAAGAATATATTACCGTGAGTTTTGTATTCAGTTTTTAAATTTTATGAATTTACAATTATTTAGTTCCACTGTTTTTAGTGAAGAAAATGATGTTGTGCCCAAAGTTGTTGAGGCTATCTTGCATTTACCTGACGTTACACACATAGCAGTTAAACACACCAGCATCCTTTTATTAGGAGAGCTTTGTGAGTGGGTTGACAGGCATCCACAAAATTTAGGTATGTATGGACTTTGGCATACTATTAAAACAATATCAGAATAAAAACAAGCAAGAACCTACTATTAAATAAATACGTTTTTTTAGAGTAGTACGATGTATTTGTAAATTTTATGTTTACTAAAGTACTAAAAAAAATTCTTGCATTTAATTATTATAGATATTTATATTAACAACTCTCTTTTCAGAAAAAATTTTAAATTTCTTACTGCACTGTCTGACCCAAAAAGGATTAGGAGGTGCGGCATCTAATGCGTTACACAGCATTTGTACATCATGTTCGAAACATATGGTGTCACATTTTCCCCTATTATTGGAAATGACTAAATCGATTGATAATTTGGAAATCAGTAATGATGCAGTTATTGGTATTCTCAAAGGTGGAAATTTAAATAATGTTTGTTAAAATTAGTTTTTTTTCTTTGAAGCGAATTTTATTGTTTGAAATGTAGGTGTTCTAAAAATTTTGAATGTACTGCCTTACGCCGAAATTGTTAAGTATATGAAAGAACTTTGCCGGTTTCAAGCCAAGACATTAAGTGATTTGTTAGAATATAGACCAACCGTGAAAAAAGGTACCAAAACAGATCCAGTTATATGGCTCGATAGATTGGCGGCAATTTTCAGGAACACAAATCCAAAATTTGAAGAAAACGTGCATCCTTGCACAGAAGCCGCAGGTGAAGTAAGTACGTTCAAGAAATTATAAATTTGACTTTAGTTTTAATCTTGATGTTTTATCATTAGATTTGGCCAGTTTTGTCAAATACTTTTGCTGTTCATCAGCACGACATAAGAATCATGGAAAGGTGTTGTCGGTGCACAAGATTCATGATTCGATGTCTTGGACAACATTCTGCATTTCTTTTGGATAGCCTAGGAAAACAGGTACAACATAAAGTTACGTATTGGTAATGATGGTGTGAAATTTTATTTATTGTTTTAATTAACACTCCTTTTTCAGATTATCGAGTTGTATACAGTTCATCAGCATAGCTGCTATTTATACTTAGGTTCAATTTTAGTGGACGAATTTGGATTAGATATAGATTACGTTTCTGGCTTACTAGGAATGTTGGAAGCGTTTGTTGGTCCAGCATTCACATTGCTTCAACAAACAGATGGTTTTGTTAATCATCCTGACACAGTTGACGATTTATTTCGACTTTGTACAAGGTAGTTAAAAAATGAGAGAATAGTATTTTATGACCCAAGATCGGAAAAGAAAGTCTCAGATCGTCCAAGTATTTTCGTCCGAGGCCGGAAAGTGAAAGTACTCGGCTTATTTTGGACGACAATATTCGGACGATCTGAAACGTTCATTATTTTTTCGGCCTTGGGTCGTTATTTACTATTTCTATTTGCCTTCTCAGTATAATGAATCAAATAATTTTCTTATGTTTTTTAGATTTCTTCAAACTTCTCCTGTACCATTTTTACATGCTTCTATGATAAACAATATATTAGATTGTGCGTTATTAGCTTGCAGTGTGGATCATAAAGAAGCAAATGCTTCAGTATTAAAATTTTTTTCTGACCTTATTCGCTGTGGAAGTTGTTATGAAGTAACTTTTATTTTTATTTATTCATGCATTTTCTCATTGTTTACTAATTTTGTGTTCATGCAAAACTCAACAAAATATTTTTGATGGTTTTAGAATAGATCAGATTTTACAATCAGACGTCAGTTAGTCGAAAATATTTTACGTGAAAAAGGACAAATCCTAATCACGACACTCATTCATGCTGCTGTATTTTCATTGTCTTCTTCTACCTTACCAGATATTGCTAACATCATAATTGAACTAAGTTTAGCCAGTAAAGAGGTATACCTCATTAAAATAGTAATAATGTTCATTTTAATTTGTTCTACACTATGAATTTCATAAAATTTTTCAGCACATGTCTGTTTGGTTACATCAAGCCCTTACTGAAATGCCTACTAAAAATGCTGGTGGAAGCCAAACAGCAAAACCAGAACAGCTTATGGAATTTTACAACAATGTCACGACGTAAATAAATATTTTAATTTATGAACTTATTTTTATTGAATAGTATCTATTTATATAAAAAACTGTAAAACTGTAGATGTATTTTGTTTTTTCAGGGCAGATAATTCAAGGGCAGTGGATCGTGCATTAAAGAAATTCACACGTCTGTATCATTAAATATTTTAAAAAAGTGAAAGAATATTTTTATATGTACTTCTCTTTACGTGCAGTAATATGCCCATATAGAGGAGTGGAGATTTTATCTTGTAGAAACAAAAATATCAAAAATAGCCAATTTTTTATTTTTTTCAATCAAAGGAATTGTGTATCACATACACTTTGATTTTTTTACTACTCCATGTGATAATTAGAAAAAAAAAATTTACTATTCTGAGTAGTGTGTTTATAGAAAATATGTGACGTCAGATCAAAATGCATGTATTGTATAAATGTAAAAAAAATATACAAATAACTGCTTGTCAATGTACATTGATACTGTGATGCTTAGCATAAATTGGATGAACATGCTATCGCCCTATTGTGTATAAATATCATCTCAATTTTTTCTTTGTTAATTATGAACAGACAAATCAATTTTTATAAATGTGTATAAATTATAAATGATTTCTCAATTATCCTTTTGAAATACTCGCTCATTACTGTAAATGTTATGAATTGTAAATATGATGAATAAAAAACTTTTTTTTATTAAAAAATGTAAAGATCGAATGTTGATATGCAAGTAAATCGAGTGCAAAAATATTTTAATCTTATGCTTGTATTAAGATTAATAAGATGAAACTATCATAACGCTTTCTTGGGGTATCTTGTCTATAAGTTAAGTTCTATTGTGGATTTCGGCATTTTCAATCCCCTTGACAAAGTTCACAGATTTTCATGAAAAAATTCAAACATTCATAAGTACTCAAAAAATGGTTGGTCAAATCAAATCTACAAAATTCAGGATTATACTTTTTCAGCGATTTATCTGTCCATGGACTTGATTCAAAGTAAGGGAAAAAACTTATTTTTTAAAAGAGTAAAGGATATGTTGTAATTCAAGCATCAAAAGATTGTCGCATGGATAAAATGTAAGGCATTGATCTAGAAAAAATATTTGACAAGTGATTTACTGAACCAATGTCGTCCACCATTGACCCGTTACATATGTAAGGCTCGACAACTGTCTAATTTTTTTTGTGCTTATAAATAATATACTTTCGACAGACAATTTTAATGATAAGGGACTCATAGTTTTGGAATCACTTGAATATTCAACGATAAAATACACTTCTGCTAGTATAAGATAAGATCAATGCTTTGTTATAAAAAAAAAATAGATTTGAGAATCTGAAAAAATTTAAGCCTTTTCCTTATATTCTAGCTGAAGGCCAAACAACCTGGAAGAAAAATCGAGAATGATCTCAATCAAATAATTACCCCCTGAAAAAAATTGAATTACTTATAAGAAAAGTATTTTAACGTCTCCAGCAGTAAAAAAATTTTAATTAAAAAACACATTTTCGCTTTTTTTTCGTTTTCTTTGAGGAAAGAAGGAAAATCTCTAAAAACGTTTGCGTTTAACGACAAACATGTAGATCTCTCAATACAATGCAAGTATTTTATGTGTCACGTTTCACTGTAATATTACTGCAAAAAACGTTAAAAAAGACACAAAAATATTTTTTTCGTCAACTATGATTGAAAAAAATGCTTTTATAATAGGGCTAGGGAAATAAGTATGGTGATCTTAAAATTTTTGGATTTTTTTTGCGAAATGATATAAAAACAGTTAAATTTGCTGTAAAAATTTACTATTTCATATTCTGGTGCTCATGAGTTGCAAAAAAATTACGGCAATTACTAAGCATTCTGCTTTCGCACATAAAAGCTTGCACACAACACACCTCTTTAACATTGTGAAAAAATTTTTACAGCGAAGTTGAAAATTATAAAATTTTTCTGAAGTATAAAGATTGCGGTTGACAGCCGATGCACGTGCTGCGTTTTTAATATCGTTCGCCGTGTTGGCACACCTGCCAATTAGGGACAAGGCGGGCAGCTCCGGCACGTTGGCAGTTTATTTAGACCTTACTCACCTTACTCGGGTGACAATCCAACAGTTTTCTTAGACAATTTTTATTTTTAACTTGTTTCATAAACGAATTGTGTTTCGTTGCAAAATATAAGTGAAAAGAAGCTGTGATAAATAAAGCATGGATTCCATGCCACCTCTGGAAACGGTCTACCAGGCCATCCACACCCTATACAATGATCCCAATCGTGAGGAAAAAGAAAAGGCGGACCTCTGGCTGAGGGAGTTATTTAAAAGTGTAGGGTCGTATTACTAATTTATCATCCTTTTGCCCTTTTTTGCCTAGTATTGATGTAACATCAAAATAAAATTTAATTCTTAAAAAAGTTTCATAACCTGCAAACTCTGTTTCCGTGGAAACTCTATATTATTTTTGCTATAACGTTCAAATATTTTTTTACATTTTTATATTGGTTGATTGCTGATTAAAACGTTTGACCATCGCACAAGCTATTGTGAATCAATGGTTTGCGATAACGAAAAATGAATTGAACTAATTTATTATATCGAACCATGTGATAAAAGAATATATCTTGTATTTGTTTGATTGAAGTAAAATATATTGTTTTAATGATTAGAATGTTTGCCAGCAATAACAATTTTAGTGCAAGGTACAAATACAATGAAGTCCTTGACATAATAAAAGCAAAAAATAGTGCACACCTTGTACACTGTCGAATTCGCATAACATTCAATGGATTTCTCTTGCTGTACACATTACTTACTTTTCCATTCATATTTTATGTGAATTGATCTTTTATATCTGTTTTATACTAGATTAATGTTGCCATAAATATATTTTTCAATTTAGGTTTGGGCATGGAAAATTTCAGACGAAATTCTTCAGCAGAAAAAGGATTTTCAGTCATGCTATTTTGCATGTCAAACTATGAGATCAAAAATAAGGAATTCTTTCCAAGAACTTCCTGCAGAATCTCACATTTCCCTCAGGGACTCTCTCTTGAATCACGTATCACAAATCAATAAACAGACAGATGCAGTTATAGTCACACAGGTTTGTCCAGAGAGAAATTTTTGATAAAACTTTATTAACGATCTATTTAGGACTTTCATCTACTTCTCTATACCTTATTATTCTGTTTTATTTTTCTATTCCAATTACCCACACTGAATTAATTCCGCATTTGCTCAGGGTTGCCTAGGATGCAAGGAAAAATGCAGGGAAATTAAGTGGAATGGAATCTGTAACGGTCTGGTTTATTGCCTCATTTTATAACTCAACATTCTAGTCCTATTATGTAGGCTTACATGATAAGAATGTGTTTCTAATCACCTACTGTTTATTTTGTCAAATGTGAAAAATTATTCGACTGATAGTCAAAGTTTTGCAGGGACAAAAGTCACTTATTCAGATGTATACTATTTGTTGCTAAACTTCGACGATCGGCCAAAATGTATTATTACCAACGCGTCTGTGCTAGTTGCTTAAATTAAAAAAAAAAAAAAAATTATGATATACTCGATTCCTATCCAAGACTTTTTATTTACAGCTATCTGCTGCATTAGCAGATTTAATTTTGCAAATGGCAACTTGGGAGAATCCAACTAGAGATCTGTTTGAAAAATTTGGTAATGATCCTGAGTATCAATGGGCACTTTTAGAAATTTTAACAGTTTTACCTGAAGAAATGGATCCTAGATATCTTGGACTAGGAGAAAACAGAAGAAAAGAAATTACCAAACATTTTGAAATCCATGGTGATCTAGTCTTGCAGTATTTGGTAAATGTTACTTATTTGAAAAATTTTATTCTTACAAAAGCAGTTGAGATTCGAGATGAATAATTAATTGATTTGTCTCCATTTTCAAGATTGAATGTCCAAAAAAGGATCAAGATGTTTTTACTTACAGTAAAATTTTGAGGTGTACTTCAACGTGGTTAGAAATGAAAGCAATATCAATAACTGCTCCACTATTTCTGCACATTATCAATTTGGTTTTTGAAGTGCAGTCAATCATTTAACTAATAACTTAACTTCCCACCATTTTTATACCGATAACTTATAAATATTTTCAGATTTTGCAAAATAACGTAACAGGACCAGATTTACACAAAGATGCTGCTGATTGTGTTATTAAGATATTGCAAATACTAGCAATCGATACGTTATTAAAAAGAGATATCAATACAGGCGATCCTATTCTACCATTGCAGCAGTTGCAGCTCGATCTATTTACCAGAATTTTAAATTTGGAGCAAACTTATCATATGTCTGTTGCTCATAAGGACGTAAAAAAGTAACTCATAAAATATTTTCTTATAGTCAAAGTATTTTAAGCACACATAAAACTTAATTTTACATTTTTAGGGCAATGAATTACTGCCAGATCTTTACTTCTTTAGCAGATACGTTTTTAGAAACAATTGTAAATGGGAGTTCGAACGGAATGCAACATTATGCTATCAAAGCCCTAGATTTTTCATTGATGTGTGTAGGCCATTATGATAGAGAAGTATGTTATAACAAATCCTCTAAAAATTATTCGTACTTTTATCCTAATTTAATGTTTTGTCATGCAGGTTGCTAGTATTACATTTGAACTTTGGTATAACCTTTCAGAAATAACATACCAAAGAGAAAATTATGATCTCTTAATTGTTTTCAAGCCATATGTGGAAAGGCTCATCTGTGCTCTTTGCAAACATTGTCAAATGGAGCAAGATCATGTAAATCCGAAAAAAAATAAATTCATTAATACATTTTATTTGGTAAATAAAATGAATTTTTGTTTTTATTTTCAGTTACTTGAAGAAGACGAAGAATTTCTACAGTTTAGACAAGCAGTTGACGAATTAATTAGAGATATAGTTTTTATTGTAGGTAGTGGTCATTGTTTTAGGCAAATGTTTAATACCTTAACTGCTGAACCACAAGGTGAGCAAGCCTGGGAAGAAATAGAAGCTGCGCTATTTATAATGAAAGCAGTAGCAAAGAATTTATTTCCGTGAGTTTTACACGTAGATTTAATTCTTTTATAAGACATCAATATTAAAACATTTTTTTTAGTGAAGAAAACGATGTTGTACCAATGGTTGTTAGAGCTATTTTAAACTTACCCGACAAAACACAAATATCTGTAAAATGCACTAGCATCCTTCTTTTAGGAGAGCTTTGCGAGTGGGTTGAAAGTCATCTACAAATACTAGGTATGTCTGACTAATAAGTATATAGAATACATACAAAGGGCATACCAAAGCACAGAATATTTGGACAACCTAACACATAAATTGAAAACAATTGCTTGCATGTTCATATTAAAATCATTGTGAAACAAAACTTAATACTGTAAATTTTTTACGTATTCATTCTTATTTTGTATTTTTAGAAGAGATAATTGACTTTTTACTTATGAGCTTGACTGTTAGAGGATTGGAAGATTCGGCATCGATTGCGTTACAGAGCATATGTGCAGCATGTTCTAAACATTTAGTGTCACATTTTTCAAGATTATTACAAACCGCTACGTCTATTAATATATTTGACATTAGTAATGAATCAGCTGTTCATATCCTTGAAGGTATAGTATTTGGATTTTTTTTTTTAAATTACTATTTTTATCATGTGTGTTTTGCAATGTCTGATTATTTTTTATGTAGGTGTCTTGAAAGTTTTGAATGGTCTTCCTAATTTTGAAATTGCCAAGTATGTGAAAGAAATTTGTTGGTGTCAAGCAAAACCATTAAATGAATTAGTAGAATGCAGAATAACTGTGGAAAAAGGTACAAAAACAGATCCAGTTGTATGGCTTGACAGATTGGCTGCTATTTTTAGAAGTACGAATCCAAAAATTGAAGACAATGTGCATCCTTGCACAGAAGCTGCAGGTGACGTAAGTGTATACAAGAAAAACATTTTTTTACAGCTTTCTTCAGTTAAAATCTTGACGTTTCATTTTTAGATTTGGCCAGTTTTGTCAAATACTTTTGCTTTTCATCAGCATGATATAAGAATCACGGAAAGGTGCTGTCGGTGCACAAGATTCATGATTCGGTGCCTTGGACCACACTCGGCATTTCTTTTAGATAGCCTAGTAAAACAGGTAAATTAAGTTATATTTCTAATTATGTTAACAACCACGTGAAATTTTTGGATAATAATTTAATTCACTCTTTCAATTACAGATTGTTGACTTGTATTCATTACATAAACATAGCTGCTATTTATACTTAGGATCAATTTTAGTGGACGAATTTGGATTGGATATAGATTACGTTTCTGGCTTACTAGGAATGTTGGAGGCATTTATTGGTCCTGCATTCACATTGCTACAACAAACTGATGGTTTCATCAAACATCCTGACACAGTTGATGACTTATTTCGACTTTGTATCAGGTAATTATCAAAATAAAGTTGAAAAAAAATTTTCTTTCATTTACTTAACAACTTAATGTTCTTTAGATTCCTTCAAACTTCACCTGTACCATTTTTACGTGCTCCCATGATAAACAACATAATAGACTGTGCGTTATCAGCTTGCAGTGTACATCATAAAGAAGCAAATGCTTCAGTGATGAAATTTTTTTATGACCTTATTCGCTGTGGTAGTTGTTATGAAGTAAGTTTAAATTCCATCAAATGAAGTGTACATCACAAAATTATTAACTATAAGATTTGTGAACACTATGTTTTTAGAGCAGATCAGACTTTACAATCAGACGCCAGTTGATTGAAAATATTTTACGTGAAAAAGGACAGATCCTAGTTACTACACTTGTTCATACTGCTGTTTTTCATTTACCATACTATACTTTATCAGATGTTGCTAATATTATTCTTGAATTAAAGTTAGCTAATACAGAGGTAAGTATTGTGGAGAAATTGTCTTTTTTTTTTGCGTTATTTATGACACAGTAAAATTCACATTAATATTTTTCAGCTATTATCATCATGGGTACATCAAGCCATCACACAAATCCCTACCAAAAATGCTAGTGGAAGTGAGACATCTAAACCAGAACAGCTAATGGAATTTTACAACACTATCACCACGTGAGTTATTGTTTTGATTTATAATTTTGTAGATGTATGGGTTTTCAAACATTTCAAATCACCTACTGTTATATTATAATGAGGAAAAGTAAGAAACTGTATTAGTTAAATATTTTTACAATTACAGGGCGGATAATTCAAAGGCAGTTAGGTGTGCGTTGTACAATTTAATTCGTCTGTATTATTAGGTATAAAAAAAGGAAATTTTTATATCATAAAATAGTTTTGGTGTGCAGTAAAATGAAAATGAGTGAAAATTTACTTTGTAGACTTTAAGAATCTGGAGAGTATTAAAATAGAGACGAGTTATTTTCAGATTTTTATGAATAAAAAATTTTATATTTTGTATATCTTACCGACTACTATTTTATAAATTTTTTTAACGATTGTGTGTCTACGTAAAAACTTGTCAGATGTAAATGCGTGCTTTTAGGGATTCAACCTCAATAAAAGTTAAAAAAGTCTGAACGACTGATTTCGAATGCATGGGTATTTTAAATAAGTTCAATGTGATTATGTCAATTTACTGCATGATGAATGTTTACTTGAATTTAATTCACTCAATTAAATCATAACCGAACAAATATACTTTATAATTGTATACACCCAAGTGTTTGATGATACATTTATAGCGTTTTTTATATATCCGCTAATTTCTGTTACGTATTTTGAATAAAATAGTTTTAAAAAAAATTAAAAAATCTTATTATTAATCATTAATTTAATAAAATCAACATCAAGTTACACAAAATATGAAAAATGACTGGTAGGAATAGAAACTCGTTTATCAATACTTTATTTAAATAATTATATTGCGTTCTGGTCTTTAAATGTCTTGTAATATAAAATAACATAGAAGTATGCTAGAATATTAAAAATTTGTCAAAAGTAAAAAAATTTTTATCACAAACAGTTTAATTTATTAAAATTCTCGCTTAATGATTATGAACTAGCAATTAGATCGATAAAATGAACTCGTTGCATACAAGAGAACTGCTAATATGAAAAAAAATGATTTTGTTCATGGCAGTTACAACATAAAAAAAAACCGTGCAAAATATGTATTTTTTTATGAATGTTTTGGTAAAGTAGAACCTTTTTAAAAGTCGATCTGCAATGCAATTTATGTGATTGCAGGACGATTTTATGACCGAACTAATTTGTTTGACGTGTAAAATGCATTCTGTAGATACCCGGCAAGCATATTTGCCTGAAAGAAATCTTGCAGGTGTCTTTAAGTTCCGAGTCCAGCGCAAGATATTGAAAAGTTTTTCTCTTAAAGACATCTTGACGCTGGATATTACGGCAATGGCTGGTTAAATGGCAACAATGGAAGAAGCGGGATTTTCAAATTTGAATTGTTTGCAGACTGAAATGGGGTTTCTGACAGTCAATGATTGGATTTGAATGTCCCGCTCCATCCGGTGTTGCTATTTAAATCAGCGAGCTTATGACTTTCGGAACAATCGGAACTCGGAACTCGGAACACACCCCACTCGCGATCGAATTCATCGAATCAAATGGGTACTGTGTCGCCAGACGTATGGAACATTTTTATTACTTTCTTCACATCACGATAATAATATCAAATATCAGAGAGCAGCGTGGAAGCATTTTTTGATATTGATTAGAATACAAATTACGGAGACAAGATACAAAAAAGTGTGAAGATAAATGAGTAAACTATTTTATTTGTATCCGGAGAAGTGGCAGGGCAGCTGGTCTGGTGGTGTCCATTTTTGGGGTTATGTCGCCTCCCTCGCGGCCGGCTTCTTCCTTGTCAGTATTATCCGACTGTGGTCAAGTTTGTAAAGTTTTATTAATATTGATTATTCATATTTACTTAGTATCAATGATATCTATTTGTACTCTTTGCACTTATGTAAGTTGTTTCTTGACACTTGGTATTTTTGTTGGCATCAATTTTTTCTTGTCCCTTTATGTACAAATAGGTTTATAAATATAAGTCCATAGGAAAGGGTGATGCAAGACAGCATTTTTAATTTTATGTTCAATCACTGCAGTCTAATTTTTACTAATGTTGCAACTGTTATAACATTTCCAAAGAAACAACTCTTGTTAACTAAATTTCTTTTAGGTTAAAATGTAGGTTTTACTTTTGTTGTCAGTCCATCAAAGTAGGTTAAATTTTTTTTTTGTATTAGATGCATCATGCTTTGTAATATTGTGAATTCTGTTGAAATTATATGAATGTAATTGGAAATACTGGCCTATGCCTATCACTTCATTTTAAAATAGTAGTTTTGCGCAACTCGAGTCACTTTGCCATACACTGATTTCACCTTGTATTCCAAATCATTTGCGATCTTATAAAACTTTACAAAGTAATTATTTAATTTAATGTATCATTTGCATACACTGTCTAATTTCTTTTCTCTCTTTAATATTAGGGTTACAATAATATTTTTCCAATAGTATTACAAAACTGAATACCATTAGATAAAATTATTTGTCTTTGAAGTTAGCTTGTTCTTAATATAAAAATCGTATTGTTAATACAGTAATTCACAAACAAATCAATAATCGAAATGCTTTGTTCTAAAACTCAACATTAAAATCTTAAACAAATGCTGTGTTACCTTAAAATTGAAAAAAAATATTGGATTCTATTCGTTTGATAAATATTTTACAAAGCGTTCACAAAAATTATTCAACAGAGTCCATCACCATAGATAGCTCAAACCCATCATACCAATATAATACCAGTGTTGCGGCCATAAAATCTTCTCTCCAGTCGCCTGTAAACTTTCCAACTGTTGTCAAAGAAGACCTTGTGCACTAACAAAAAACAGTCCGAAAACAGATGAGCAAAGGTCTTCCTGATGACTAATAGGATTAAGCTTCAGTCGCATCTGATTATAAAAGCCATCACCCACCTAAAAAATGGCCCGACCCCCTTTCCCAAAACACCAACACCCCCCGGCACAGTCAGTTTTAACAACGCCGGTCGCGCGGCGGGCCTCTTCGAGCGGGCGGTTGTTGACACCTCGTGCTCATGTGTGTACGTGTATGCACTTAACGGAGAGTAATATCGGTTTCCAACAAAGGAATTTCGCCCGGTGCGTTGCACTGAGCGCGTATAGGCGGTGACTGTTCGCCTCGTTGTTTCGCTTCGGTTTCTCGGGAAAGTAAGTTTTATTTCATCTTTTTATTCTAGAAGGTGGAAAAGGAATAATGGCTGCTTGAAAGATAAGTGACTGACTTGTGATGATGTTGTTGGAGTGGAGTTTTTAATGTTGGGTCGAGTGGGGTGAGTTGGTCGGATTACATTAGAATTTAACGTTCGTGAATATTATAGAGATATAAAAAGAGATAAAATCTTGATATCTCTATACGCTAGGCAAGTATCGCCGACAGCGCCACTTTTGAGGTGTATTTTTCGATTTTATTTCCTTTTTCCTGAAATATTAAGGCAAAATATGCCGTAATTGACAAATGATTAGTGTTTATGTTGGAAAAATGATGCTAATTGACTATAAAGTTTGCCCACAGTTACATTATTTAACTTTTGCACGATTTGGCCGCACGTTTCGAAGATACTTGCCTAGCGTACTTATGGTGAATATCGATCTGATCATCTTTCGTTAAGCGACATAGAAAGTTTGTTTTAATCCCTTTTACCGATAGAACTGAAACAGTATATATACATATGTCAAAAAATATGTTTTGCTCGGTTTTCCAACGTTATTTGTTTTTCCAGTATCGATTGTACTTGTCTACATTTTCTAAGGGTGTGAAGACTCTCTACTGTTCATTTTAATTCGGCGTATCATTTATTCGCTTTTGCTTTGGCACTCTCTTGCAATGACTCGTGCGGTGAAATAAATGAATAAACCGCGCATTTTAAACGCTTTCGCCCACGTGAGTATGGTGGTCTCGAAACAATGTTCGTCAGAGTTATTTCCGAAGCCTCTTTACATCTTAGTCCCTGCAAATTTGTATACTATACTTAGTACTAAGATGTTGAAAAAAGTACATTGATACATAAGATACGCACACTTCCTTTCAACGCTGCTATGTTATCTCCACTTTACGAATGATTTATTCGTCGTCGACATAATTGTTTGCATTGATTCATCACGAGGATTATTGTCGAAGAGAGAATTTCAATTGATATTTCATTGAAGATTCGTTATTTGCTCAGAGAAGAAAAATATCAACGTGGTTTTTAATGTAAAAAGTACCATAATGTTAAAACATGCTGATACTTATACATAATTTTTTTTTTTATTATCTTTCAGCGATATGAAGATCGATAAGGTGAGAAAATAACCAGTGTAGTTGTGCATTTTCTCAATAGATCATTGAGCAAGTAAATTCGTGTATCTTTATCATCGATTTTTTTTGTCAAATCTTTTTTACCGTAGAAAAAGTACTGTCACGTTTTCTGTGAGTATATTTAAAATTTATATCGATATCGAAACTATGATGAAATTTAGTTTTGTTAACTTTTATTTCTTTTCTTTTTAAATTGATAGTGGCCTCAAACTTAGCGAATTCGAAGAGACAACAGTGGAAGTGAAAAGTTCATTGGCATTACTCACAGGCCTTAAGCTCAGACAAAGAGACGTGCGCTTGTACACTCGCCTCGTGCAAATTTGTGAGGGTAAACAATTAACAGCTGACCACAAATTGCAACAGCGATCAGATGCTTCGCAGACCCTCTCCCCCCTTATAGCCTTGAGGCAGTCATTAACTTGTCGAATTCGATCGACAGTCTTGACGGTTTTTTTTTTAGTTCGATCGCGTGTTATGTGCAAGTGTGCGGTAAAGTATCACAATTGGTAATTGTTCAAAATTTTAACAATCGGCATTTCAACAAGATCTAATATTCTATATGTTTCTTGGTAAATGTCGGAATGTTACCCGATATTATTACGTTGAATTAGATTGTTCTTGAATTCTAGAGAGTAAAGCTGAATAATTTTGTGGTTTTCAATCATTTGTTTTGCACTTGATTAATTTAACTAGCTCTTGATTAAAATTTCCCATTAAATTTCTTCGTACGCCGCGGCAGTGTTACGGTTCCCCACACTTTCGCGCGGCTATCAAAACATTGTCCACTGCTTCAAAATAAAAGTTCGTATTTATACAGCTCTCGCCCGTACTCTCGCGCGCGCACTCTGTCGGATTAAAATTTCGCAGCGCTCGGCAATCACGCTTGAAAAACCGATGTTATTGTCAAAAACACCGTACACCCCTGCACTTCAATCGACTTTGCCGCCCAGCCCGCCATCGCTTCACACACTGCAGCGAGTACCACCACCTGCAGACAGCGGCCACAATTGAGCCTTCGAATAAAAGAAACGCGACCCTCTGCTACAGGAGGTGGAAAAAGAAACAAACAGCGTCGCGGTCGAATCCATACGTGCGCTAGAGCGCCACTCGTCACTCTCCTTTCCTCCCCTTATATACGTACATCGCGATCAACCGATCGGCCGTACAAAAAACACACATGTATACAACACATCGCTATCCGGTATATAGTACAGGGCACGTAGCCAGCAGCAGCAGCATCATCGTTATGGATCCGTCGCGTCGCGCGTATATACACGACCAACAACCCCCTGCACATGTACCTATACGTACGCTTTAGCGCAGAATCGACAGTGTATATATACATGTATGTATAAATGTATGTATGTACGTACACGAGCGGAGAGAAAGCGTTGCCGGGCAACCAGACAGTCAGACTCTGCGTCTACCGATCTTTCTCTCCTCTGCGGCAGCAGCCGAGCGAAATCCTGCTGGTCTGGCGCGAGGAGGGAGAGAGGATGCTGGTGTGTACGCGGCAGGAGCAGCAGTACTCCCCGAGGGGGTGAAGGACCCAGGGTTGAAGTGAGAGGCGCAGACTTGTCCGAGAGAGTAGGAGGATGAGGGTGGGACAGACAGGTATATCCGAGCAGATATTATGTCCGCGGGGCCGTGGTGGTTTTGGGATGAGAATCGAGGGCTGATGGGGGGTGTACAGAGGGAATTGATGAATGAGAGGGCCGTGTGTGGAGTGAGTATACTCGATTTTCGAGATACGAGCGTGCTTCCTGGATGATGATCACACGAAATGAACGATGTGAAATTCGATCGGGTAGGGGCTTGATTCGTTGTTTTTCGAAGGGTCTTACGGTTTTTAAGCGGTAATTTTATTATGTACGTACATCGGTATGGTATCACAAAGTACCGATGCAATTTTTTACTCTATCTTTGTTCAAGCCCTTCGTTGAGCTCTTGCATGCCCTTGCATGCTTCATAGGTCACTCAGTAATCGTCGTACTCGAATTATTGTTTGGATAATTTTTGTTCAAAAATTTTTTCGAATAATCTGTTTCATCCTGCTCAATTATGAAAAACCTTACCACATCTTTGCCAAATCTTGATCCAATCCGTATAGATATTTTTTTTTTCAATTTAAAAGTTTTTGAAACATTCACTATGTTCAGAAAAGTTTTTTTTTTTTTTTTTTTTTTTTTTTTTTTTTTTTTTTTTTTTTTTTTTTTTTTTTTTTTTTTTTTTTTTTTTTTTTTTTTTTTTTTTTTTATGATACTGACATACAAGTGCAACCAATGGACAATCCCATACTTCTGTGTCAAAACAGCCTCGAAAACAGCTAAGCGTCATTTTTTCTGATGTCAATGAACTTCCAATCTACCCCACCGTCAACCATGGTCTGCAGCCCCGGTCTCTCTGACTTGGCACATGGCCTATTCGCATAGTCACGTGATCATTGAAAGCAATTTTTATTACCGACAGGAAGGATGCATCATATATTTTACTGCATCGACGCAAAATTACCCTCTATATCATTCCGATCCTTTTCCTTTTGTTCAAATAACATTATACGTACGTGGAATTTTTTCAGCAGTACCTATTTTACATAGTGAACTGAAATTCGTTAAATCCATAAAAGATCATATTCGCATATGTACAGTTGTTCGTCAATGTTCGTCAATATGAAATTCACCCTTCATAATAAAACAGTTTAGCGTAACGTGTGTCTCCTCTCACTATAAAACTTTGTGAGCGTTCAGCTCCATCTCACAAGTAGTCACGTAATATTGATGTTTCGCCCTTTTGAAAAGTACAATAATTATTGCTAGGGCTTCCACAAGACGAGACAATCCGAGATTTTGAAGAATATCGTCTTGGTCTTGTCATATCATAGTCACCTTATTGATAATTTCAAATACCTTTAAGATTAGGGGCAGGGATAACGACCGCTTATTTTAGTCAGCAGAACTCTCTATAATTATGCATAATGACACTAAAACTAGGCGCATTCGAATTTCTAGTTGAAAAAAATTGATCGGTATGCCTGTTCGCTCTTCTATACCAAATGATCAAATTTAAATGTCAAATAATGGATCACTTAGCCCTACTGAATAATTTCTTTCGTGCAATTCAAAAGACGACAAGAAAGGGTCCTGGACGGTTCAGACTTTTGGAAAATACAGCTTAAAAAATTAAAAAGTTATCACATAGGAAGTATAAGCCGCTGAAAATGAAAATTTTAAATTCTTCGAATTACGGTAATGACATTTTTGCCTGTTTTTTCCATCCTACGGCCACGCAAATATTTTTTCGACCGGATCTCAAAGGGCTATTTAGAGAGAATTAGTTCATAAACATAGGCTTCATATGAAATATCGCAGTTTTTGTACATAACACAGCTCGAGCAAGAAAAAAATCGAAAAAATTCTTCCGTGGACCAGTCCATGTGTTCCATACGTTTATGGGGTCGCTGAATCCAAATCCAAGGTCTGTTTGATCCCATCGCGTCAGGGTTCCTCATAACTTCAAAAAATAGACCAAATAAACACAGTAATTCCTTACAATTATTGAAGTTATGCAAAAACCCTAACGTGATGGGATCAAACGGACTCCAGATTCGGATTCAGTGACCCCAAAACCATAAGACGAAATGATCTAAAATAAGTTCTTTGATTTTTTTTTGTAGAGCTGTGTAATTATAGGTAATTACGCAACAGTAAGTAGCTATGCTCTTAACTATGAACTTATTGATAATTAGGCTTCACCCTATCTCCTCAATATACCTAACATTTGCTTGTTCCATGTACTAACCGTATGACCTACTTTTGTAGAAAAGGATTCTTTTCTTTTCGCCAGATTCCCGTATTTATTAAGTGGAGACGTTATAATTTTGACATCAATGTAAAACGCGATCTTGAAAAAAGTCTTGACATGTTGATATTAATATTGTCTTGTATACTGTCTCGCATATATTGTCTTGATATTGGTCTTGGATCTCGCGAAAGGCGAAAGCTCTAATTATTGTATTGATTTGTACCACGATGTAACTAAACAAACTATCAAAAACTTAACAATCAACAAATCATACTGTGATCATCTCAAAGATTGGCCTTTAAATTCATAAATTTTATCTGCTTTTATTCATATAACCGACCGCTAAAGTATACATGCTGATGCACTGAAAAAAACAAAACAGGTAGGGTCAGCTTGGCTGTGCCGCCGTTCTTGCTTGATTGACCCAAGCAGCCCCCATCAAGCTATCCTCACTTACGAGCCAGGCAGATTCTGCTTGGCTACCCCAAGCAAACATGACGGTCACACATCCAAGCAATTACGTTTGCCTGGCACTGCAAAGCAGTGTTGATAAATGACTAAAATGGAACGGAATTCCGTCAGTATAGTTTATGATTTCACCGTGAATTCACTGCATTGCTTATGGTCAAACCATTCCGTGCCATTTATCAACACTGCTGCCAAGTAGCAGTATTTGCTTGAGAATAGCTTGATAGGGGCTGCTTGTAGGGTCAGTCAAGCAAGAACGGCGGCACAGCCAAGCTAACCCTACCTTTTTTTTTTTTTTTTTTTTTTTTTTTTTTTTTTTTTATTCTACTTCACGTAGGTTAACTCATCATGAAAGGGTCAGCGGCACCCCCCTTTTCACCCCCCTTTTTTTTATCGACAAATGAGTATTGGCAAAAAAAAGGATGGAAAGCCTCAAGGGCTGGGCTTGAACGAAAACTTGATCAAGTCCATGTAAAATAAAGAATCGGAGACTAAGAGAGGCTTCGAGATGGACATAGAATTCCGATAAATAAATACTCGCGAGGCTATATATCTCGATTCAGTTGGACGTATAGATTTCTTTGGGGGGGTAAAGAATCGGCGAAAGAATATGTACGGTGCGAGAGAGGCGAGCAGAGGAAGAGTAAGAACACATACGGTACAATAGGGGGGAGATGAGAAGAAGGTGTGCGTGACGAAAGGGCCTCTCTCTCCCACACGTGCAGCGCAGAGGAGATAGATAATAGGAGGAGGGTGTACAACCTGTAACCGCATGTATAGGAGGCATCGTCGGTGTTGGCGGGACCAGAAATGAAAGAAAAGAAAAGATGAGGGGGTGGTGGTGCGCCGTGGTATACAATATACAGAGGCGAGGTCAGTTATCCGCAGTTGCCGCCACGCCCGGCACCACGCGTATAGTGCCTAAGTACGTGCAGTGCGGTGGTGGTGGTGCAGCGGCCCTCCGTGTATGGTGTATATACACTTTCAACTCGCACTTTCTGCCGCATTGCACTTTTCTGCTGCCTATCGCGCCCCCCACCCACCACCCTCGCCGCCACCGCATTAAATACATATACACCCACACTCACACGCAGCTTCTTACTACCTTCCTTCTCCTTGGAGCAAACTCTCTCCTCCCCTTCCGCGTCGTCGCTGATCTTTTTCTGCCGGCTCTTTCGATCCTGCTTCTCGATACGTACGAGCTTTCGTTCGCTTTCCGGTCGCGTATTTGCGAGGTGTTCGCCAGACCTTACCTTTGCCGTAGTCGAGGAGGAGACTGGCTCTTGAATTTTCTTCGAGAGAGATGGCACGCGCGCGCGCACACACCGAATGCCACCTTTTCTGCCGACACCGGTACGGGTAAGAAAGGGATAACGAGAGGGTGGGAGAGAGAGAGACAGAGCTTTATTTTGCGTGCCGGCAGCGTGTGAGCTCGGATGGTTTTTTTTTTTTTTTTTTTTTTTTTTTTTTTTTTTTTTTTTTTTTTTTTTTTTTGTGTTTTTTTTTTGTTTTTTTTTCAGAAGGGGTGATTTTTTTTAGGTTTTTAATGACGATGGTGGATGGAAATTGGCCATTAATTTTTAAATGGATACTTTGATGATTATACTGTCGCTGTATCGATCAGAAATCAATAATTGTGCAGTATCTTGTTTTTTTATTTTATCGGGAACTATGAGGAATGTCCGTATAGTGGTGTTAATTTTAGTTCAATCAAATTCTTTGACGCCACCTTGATATAAGTACAAAGCTACACCGCAGTCAACTTCTGTGTGGACAATTCTCATAATTTGAACAATATTGCTTTTGATGTACAAATGTAAAATTCGTATGTGGTGTGTCAGAACGGTGGAATGTATTTTAAAGTTGACTTATTTGATTAAACATAAAGACATCCTAACCGATCGTATTGTTAGATCGATTACGTCAATGCTTATTCCACGAAAGCTACAGACGATTGATTAAAAAATTATAAAGTATTAGAAAAAAAAAAATCACAAAAAGTTTAGCCAAAACAACAGAATATGTGCTTATGCAGTACACGTTTTTTTCAATTCAAAGATTAGGGCAGGCACCAGGTGGTGTAGGTAAAGAAACTTCTACATGATAAAACACGTGTATGTGTACTATGGACTTGCATATATTTAAGCACGAGTAATGCAAATGCGATTTTCCAATCTATTCTTCGTCTGCGTGTACATGCAGTGTGAGAGAGAAAGAGAGGAGGCGCCGTTGTCCCCCTCGACAACTGCTGCATTGTGTAACGAGCCTCGTTTTACAATGCGATAATGTTGGCGCACCATAGTCACAAAGAAAAAGGAACAATGCGAATCCTGATACATGCGCAAGCTATTTTTAGAAAGCTCCAACTGAATTAATTTGTATTCGTAAAATTTATTTACTTATTTATTTATTTATTTATTCTGGAACGTTATTTTCTGAAACTTAATTTTACATTATTGCATAAAAGAATGAGTGACGAATTCAGTACTGTTCAGTAATGTAGTTATTTTATATATGTTTAGATGATGGAATGTGATTTTACCAAAGTATTCCTTTATGCGAGCCTTTATGTAATATAATTGTATGGTATGTATGTACATGCATGTAAGTTTATATTTATATGACAGGAGGATAATTTTACTCGCGAAGATTATGGATCATCATCGCACTAACTCTTACAATTAAACCCGACGATAGCTTATATTTTGTCGATGATTTTTCTATTGTGGCTGTAAAAAAAGTCAGCAACTATTAAACGTGACCGATTATTTATCAAGTCGTAGAACAGTTATTCAACCTTGAGCATTCAAAGACCTTAGAATGATCGTATTTTAACAAAAAGCTTATTTCTAAATTATTCAAGATTTACTATTTTACTAGTGACTTCGCTGGTTGTAAAATTAATTCATTCTCTTTTTTCACGCATTCTCATCGCTGTAATTGCTATGCCAGAAATAATAACATTAATTTTTATTTTTAAACGAATTATAATCAGCTCTCCCTCCTTGTCTACCTAAGTAATTACAAAATTTCGCCACCGCATATAAGTACTATTTTAAGAGCCATTTTACGTTAATGACAGCTTTCGTTGTAGTAATTGCACATTTTCGCAACTTGAAATTTCGTGTGTATATAAACGCACTTACAGAGGGCCTGTATGCTTGTGCTACTTTGCATGTACAACCTTGTAAAATCAGATTTACGGCATAAAACGGGCTGAACCCTATTCTTACATGAAACGCAACACTCTTAAGACGAGTTCCGCTGAGAGAGTATGATAACTGCATTAACGCTTGATAGGAAGACTTGTAGCATTATGCGATACCGATACACGGTCACTTCCGGTTTGCTTCGATCGTGCAAAAATCGATGCACAAGTTCGGAGAGGAAAAAAAAAGAGAGAAAAGTGCGGTGAGGACGATGACTCGCTGGTTACGATGTATATATGTATGGCTTATCCGCTACGTCGCGGCTATTATTATCGAAGAAGAACGATGCAGTCAACGAGTTGAAAACAAAATTAGCGTATTGGGCGCTTGTCTTGTATTTAATAATTAGATTAACTTATTAGACTTTCCTTGGGTACGTTACTTCCGTTATCGATTGTTCTATTATTAAGGTGCTTTTTGTTGAGAAACTCCGCTGATTTCCCGGGCCAAACTGATAAATGTCGTGGAGGGCGCTGGATTATTTGAAATACAGTGTCTATCGAATTTTACGGCTCATATAGTTTCTTATCATTATAAAATTATACGCTTTCGATTTTCCGGAAATTTTTTTTAAAAACACGTAATTACAATTATAGTTGTGACTAATAATCACACCAACGATATTTCAGAAGTACTGATACTGGTAGTCGACACAATTCTACAAGAGGTATACATCAGAGTGTAAGCTTTGTACAGACGTTGCTATATAGCTTTAAGCTTATACACGAAATAGTGATCGCCTGTGCAATACGCATATTTATACACGGGAAAGGCGGTACAGGGTGCTCCCTGCCTAAATGTACTGTGTTTTCGAAGAACAAGACTCGGGTAATATACGTCCTATAGGACTATAGTTTAGGGAGGTCAAATCACATTCAGTATATCGAAATCGTCGTATTTGTAATACTGATTCTGCAACTATAGGTTCAAAAAAATACGTGCTTCACTGACAGTTACAGTCATGATGACTTGCATTGGGTATATCCCAGTGACCGCTACTTTGTGTAATAGGTGGGCTAGCACTATCTGTTTCTCAGTAAGTTGCATACCGTACCCTTCTCACAACAAATTTTGTATTTATTGATACTTGACTGTAAACAAATTTTTTTTAATACAATTTAATGTAACATTATCAATTGAATAAAAAATGAGTTTGTTTTTAAATCTTTATACTTTATTATGAAAACAAACTCTTTTTTTTTTTTAATGATAATCTGACATGAATCTTGATTAAGTATAGATACGATCCATGCATAATTTAAGGATGTTCAATGGTCCAGTCAAAATTACAGAGAAGTTGATGTAATTCGGGAAAATGATTCTTTGATGCAAAATACGTTTTTAAAATTTTTTTTTAGAGCATGTTGCAACGCATTTTTGGAAAATATCAAAGTTTGAAAGTTGCAATAAATCAATTGGAAGATTGTGAAAATCGTTAAAAACGGTTCTTCAGATGTATGAAAAATGCAAAGAATTCAATACAAATAGTACATTACGCCCCTAGGGCACAAAGTACAAACAATAGCGCCCGAAGGGCGCGGTTGGTGTACGTTTGTGCCCGAGGTGCGTATAATGTTTTTTCCACCTCCTAACCTCAAAATAGCACCTCCGCCGCTTGATTTTGGCTCTTAAGTGGAAAAATAGATTCCGCAACTCGATCGTAAAGGCTTTTTTACGGACCTCGTAACGTCCCTCGCCTTCGGCTCGGGCCGCAAACCACTCGGTCCGCAACAGGGCACAAAGTGCAATTTTGGGCCCGTGGGCGTACTTTGGGCCCTAGGGCAGAAATAGTACATTACGCCACTAGGGCACAAAGTACAAACATGAGCGCCCGAAGGGCGCGCTTGGAAAAGTACAATTTTGCGCCCGTGGGCACACTTTGGGCCCGCGAAAATACCTGAACAAAGTGGTTTCAAGGGCCTAAAGTGCGGCCTGAGGGCGAAAAGGCTCTGCTGCACTTTGGGCCCATGGTAAGAAAAGTACTTTTTGGCCTTTGAACCTCAAAATAGCACCTTCGCCGCTTGATTTTAAGTTCTCAGGCAAAAAAATAGTATACGTGACTCGTTCGAAAAGGCTTCTTTACGAACCTCGTAACTAACGGCCCTCGCCTTCGTGCCGTAAACTTCTCGGTTCGTAAATACAAGCCTTTGTGAACTCGTCCGTAATCTACTATTGTGCCCGTGGGCGCAAAGTGATTTCAAGGGCCCAAAGTGCCGCCCGAGGGCGCAAAGGGCTTGCCGCACTTTGTGCCCATGGTAAGAAAAAATATCAATACGTAACTTAAAACCTGAGGAACACTTTTCTTTAAAAAAATTTGGGTGTTGCAACGCATTTAAAAAAGAAATACATGATTAAAGATGATAATTGTAGGTTTTTGCCGTTCAGCTGAAAGTAGGGAGCCAGAGTTGGCAACCACTGTATGTCTCAATCGAGATCTAACCTAAACTTAAACACATGTTAATAGAAAACTTGCATGATTTCTAAATTTTGTTTTTTTCTATGGTCTATAATGCACTGAATATTCGTGTAAGACAGTTTTTTTTTATACGTTGTAATAAATTCATAGTAGTTTATTAAAATTTTAAGTCATATTCAAACCGATGTCACGTGATATGACGTCAGAGCTTCTGAATATTTTACGGTTTGTTCGGTTCCACCGGTTAAAAAAAATCCGAGCTAACCTTATGATTTTTAACACCACGAGCCGACATATGGTTATATAGCAGTCAGTGCGAGTAATATAACCTCATAAC